>APFE031300898.1:124775-150772 GCA_000404065.3 Pinus taeda
TGTTATACGCTACTGTTTCATTTTCTCCCTCTAATTCCGTTACTATGTACTTTTGGTGTAACTCTCGTTCAACCTTTATTTGATTTGGTTTACCGTTGTAGGGTAACCACATGTGCGACCAGTCGGTTACGAAGTATCCATGGAGTTTTCAGACCAATCTCTGCTAAGAATTAGGCCATAGAATTCTGGGATATCAGCCACTAGAATGTCAATAACCTGACATATCTTCGGGTTGGATGACAATATTATGGTTACTTGATTAAGTTCACCAATCACTTCGACTTGAGATCGATCAAGTTGAACTATGCGCACTGCGGATTTTTGTGGTTGAACATTTAACTTGGCACATAATGATCTGGGTAAGATATTCGATGAAGCACCGGAATCTACCAAACAATTGTGCACATTTTTATTGAAAATTTCATAAGTGAGAAGAAACCGAGGAGTATGAGATCTTGGTCTTCCTCCAATTAAGGCGATGTCGTTTGGATCAATCTTATTGATCGCGCTAGTTGGAGGTCCTCCCATGTTGTGGGAAGCTTGAGAGAGTACAGTGGTAGACAAAGATGAAATAGGCACGGCATGTATTTCTTTCATCATTATCTTCTAATGATGTTTCAATTTGTTCAATTCGTAAAGGGTAATATTAGCCCTAGTCTTTTTCATGTCATCAATGATATTGTATTCCATTTCATCCGAAACTATAAGTGTTTTTGATGGAGTTGTTTGATCTGCTTGGACTGGGGTAGGTTGGGTCGCTTTAGTGGTCGTTTTCTTTGTTGCGACTTTATCTTTTGTTGCAGGGCTTGCGCTTTTCTGCTTAGAGGTAGTTTGGGGAGGATCAAGTTGATTTCTGCTTCGTGTGCTAACTGGAAATACTTCTTGATCTTCTTGTGGGAGGATGAAATCCCACATTCCTTGTAATTCCACAACTTCTTCGTCATCAGTCTTCCCTTAAATGGCACTTTCTTCTTCTTCCTCTTCCTCGGATTCAGCATTTGAAATGGCATTGGGTGGTTTTGCATCCATCGAAGGACCTCTTTTAAAAGCTCTGTAGGGATTTTTTGAAGAAGCTTCTGCTACTTGTTTTTTTATGTCAACCATCTCATTAGACATGGTCTTCAAAACTTTCCGCAATCCTTCCAAATCGAAAGGGTCTTTTGCTTGTTTCTTTTTTGAGTCTTCTTTGAAGGTGACTTTTTTAGATTTGCGTTCCTCTATCGCGGATCTTTTTTCCAGGGCTATTACGCGTTTCTCTACTGTTATCGCCTCTGTCATGTTTTCAACTAAGGTTGTTTTATTTGCTCTATCCAGGAAGATTGTTGTGTTTGATGGTAGAGCAGTAATATACCATTCACATTGTACTTCTTCACTGGGTTGGGAAGCAGTGGGAATTTTGTTGAGAATTTTATTGAACTGTAAATTGAAATCTTTGATAGGCTTTTTAGCTTTAGCTTTTTGATTGGATAGGTCATTGATTAACGTTGCCGTTGATCTGTCATCACCGAACTTGGTAAGGAATTGATTCTGGAAGATATCCCAACTTGTGATAGACCCGGAGGGTAGTGAAAAGTACCATGACCCGGCTGTCCCTTGCAGTGTATAGGGAAAAAGCCGAACAACAGCGTCTTGATTAGTAACTCCGTTGAGATTGATAGAAAGCATGAAATTGTTTATGTGTTCTTCCGCTAGCATGCCTGCTTCTGGATTGAATTTGGGCAGCCATTTCTCAGGATGTCCCAGTATTGGACTCAAGGGGGCAGGCATTAAAACTGCTCCAGGGTTGTTCCATGGAGACTGGGCCATCGTTGAGCTGCTAGTAAAGGAAAGTGCAGAAGATGATCCCTGTGGCTGGGAAGATAAGGATACTATGATCGTAGATGATTGAAGAGGGGTTGTGGGAGTTCCGGTAGACGGATGGATGATGGTTTGGAATGGAGGTGTGGGTGGTTGACTTCGCGGTGGGGTAGTTGAAATGGATGATATAGACGAAAGAGTCTCACTGTTAGACTCTTGCGGTAATTTCCTTGCTCTTTTCTTGGTGGGAAGAGGCAACTCAGTTGGCTGAATGCCAAAATTTTCACTCTTTAACCTGGTTAGGGGTTGAGCAGGATTGTACTGCGAAGTCACACTGCTTTAAGATTTATCAGACCTCTGAGGAGAAACGAAAAATCACTGGAGTTTGGGAAACAGAGATTCAACTTCAGGAGGTTCAATGGTGGATTGGTCTGAAATATTAGATTGTGTAGCAGTGGTTGATACTCGAGTGACTTCTAACTCTGGATTCAGATGTACTTGGGAAGTTGGGGGAGATGATGAGGGCAATTTACTCTCAGAATGGTATTTAGATTTTGATTTAGGTGCCATTCATAGTTCAGGCCCTCCTTCTAGCGCCAAATATGTTGAAGCCCCAAAAATCGGGTCGACAACAAGGGGGATATCCGCCCGTCCGACCTGGTTACAGCTCCTATCCGTGGGTATAGCGGGTCGACTGGGGTAATGGGACCAGTTTCCCAATCTAAGGGTGTGTGTGTGTATGTGCAGGATCAGATGTTGCAGATCTAAAAGTTCCTATCTAAACTACTTTAATCTAACTCTATGCTATTGTAATCTAATGAAAACGACACATCTAATCTATGCTAACCCGGGATGTAATTCTTCTATTATGCGATCTAAAGAGATTTCATATAATAACTGGTAATAAAGATCATTCAGTGATTATAAGAATGGAAATCAATTAAGATGAACTACTTTGCATAAAAGTTAGGCAAAACAGTTGTGAACAACATATCGCATAATAAGTTATTCACACATTAAACATAAATAAATGGCTCCACCATACAAAAGTGCCAAATGGTAACACAAACATTCATTTAATAACATATAAGCAACTAAAAACTGTATATTGCTTTAAGAATATAAGAAGAAATAGTCAAGAGATAAAAGTACCATTTATGACTGGTCCTACTCATAAGCTTCAAGCAAAAATGATTTATCTCTCCTTTTTCTAATATCTTCTAAGAGTACATAAGTGCAACATCAGTAGCAGATATCAAATGCAAACATTAATAAATCTTGATCCTTTCATTCATCAAAACCTCCTCTGAGGTGCAGAAGTGCATGTTCTGAGGATAAGTTTTTGACAAATTCCTGGACCCTTCTCTAAATGCATGAGAAGGGTTTAAATACTGCTAACTAAAATAACTTAATTACATAAATTTAGGGTACGGTTTAAACGACCGCCCTTTTTCTAAGCAAATTTATTTCTAAAAAATTGAATCTAATTCCTAACTATTTCTGCTTTTGCTCCTTAATGTTGCAAGCATTCAACATTGGCCTGGGAAGAGTCGGCTGATTGCCTTCTGCTTTTGCTATCTTGATTTCCAGACTTGCGAATGACTAAGCAAGTTAGGAACCTTGCTTACTAAACAATTTTCTTAACGCTAATCGCGCATCGAAAACTACCTCCGTTTTTTGATCCGGGCCTTTCTGGTGCGTTTTTTTTTCTTCACCGGGTATAAGCTTCAGGATTTTTTGTAAACATGCTACTTTTGTGAGCTTTTGACCCTGAGTGTTGAGTCGGCTACTGATGTCAGCATTTGTTTAGAAATACTCTGGAATCTGCGGTTGCGTTGCATGTGGTATCCGTTTATGAGGGCATCTCTTCTCTGTCTCCGACTGTTGGCGCTTTCCCTTTTTCCTTAGATGTTTCCTGTTTTTCACACCTGCAGTTCACGCGAAGGAAAAGAGTAATGACAATAAATATTGATGCGAAAGCTCTGAGCTCTATGAATGTATAAAATAATGTTACCCATTGTGAACTGACTCTCTTGACAAACACAAAATTGTCCTTCATTAACACTTTGGCGTACATTCATTAATTTTCTTTAAGGTGCGCATCCAATTTTTTGGTTTATGGACAACTTTTCTTGAATGTTGAGCCGAGGAAAATTTACAATGGGCTATTTCTGCAACTTACATTATGTTATCGTGTTATCGCATTTTGTCAAGATTGTGATATCGCATATTGCAGCACGCCGCATCGTAGCATCGCCTTTGTCGCTTTTATCGCAAGATCGTAGATCGTGTTAAATCATTGTGTGTTGTTTATGCGATGTTGCGATATGCGATGTCGCATATCAACCATCGGAGATTTCTTAAGATCTTCATTTATGGGCGTTTTCTTAATGTATGCGATGCGATGAATTTCGCGTCGCTTTTTCGTAGTTTTTTATTGTGCTCATAAAGAAATGTTATAGTCTCTTCTCGCGATGCGATGTATTTTTAAGGAGTAAAACACAATTTTTTTTTTTTTGAATTTTTTACTAAGGGTCCCCACTTGTTTTATGTTATTGTTAATACTAAAGAAGGAGGGGGTTGTTGGTGGCCACAACAGCGGGCTACCTTCAGTATCATGTACAACTTATTGCCCAAAGTAATAATCACAGATTGAGATCTAGACTCATATACAACATGTCGCTTCCACAAGTATGGTTGTCCTAATAATACATCACAAACTTCAAGAGGAGCAGCATCACACATTACCTCATTTGTGAAGGGCTTGATGCTATAGGGAAGACAACACTGCTGGCTGATGCAGAGACCTCGTCCTTGGTGAGGCAACATGATGGTGCATGGATGTGGATGTGCTATTGTCGGTAGGCCTAACCACTTCACGACCTCTGCTGAAATGAGGTTCTTCCTCTGGATCTTTAGGTTCATTCTTCTGGATCTTGATGGTGGCAATAGTGGCACTGGGATTTGTGTCAATGATCTACTTCCCTTTATCATTCCCCTTGTCGGGTTCTGACTCAGAGTCGAAACATGCATCTAAATCAGAAGCCTTCAGCTCGGCCACTTATGACTACTTGGCCCGACACTCACTTGTGTTGTGAGTGGAGCTCTTATGGAACTCACACCATTTTACCATGTCCTTATTTGTCTTCATGGTATTTTTATTTTCTTGTGGCTTCAGCGGGTTGTCTTGGGTCACCTTACCTTGGATTTGGCCTTTGCTCAGTGGTTTGGGGGCACATTTTCCTTCCTTCAGATTCGTAGATCCAAAGTATCACTTATTCTATTTAAACTTCTGCTTAGTATTAAAAGCGTATCAGTATGCCTTGCTGAGCAAGGAGATGTCCAGGAACTCCATCTTGTCCTGGAGGTACTTGTGTAGACAACTGTGGTACTTGAGTACCAAATTCTGCTCAAAATCCTTGATACCCAACTTCATGTAGAGGGGATGTAAAACATTTGTGAACTTTGACACATCTTGGTCCCTTCCCTGCTATAGCATGGTTGACTTTATGTATTTATCTTCATATCTCCCGACATGGTAATATTATTCCTTGATGGTGTCTTGGAAAGAATCCCATGTGAGTGTGGCTGAAAACAATGAGGATTCCCTCTTGTCCTTTGTTCAAAGTAGGTTTCCCACCAATCCTTGACGTATGGGGTGGATTTGAGAAGTGCAAAAGTCATATTTTCCCGATTGGAAAAGTCATGAACTGAAAAATATCCTTCCAATAGATTCAACCATTTATCTACGATGTTTGCATCTATCTAGCCCTCAAATATGGGAATATCAAAGCTAACTCGTACCTTTAAAGAAGTGATGCCTCTAGAGTGGTTGTTGGATGAATATGTGTCGTCTGTGGGTAGCCTTAAGAGGATCTGAGCAAAGTTATCCATCATCATGTTCCTCTGTTGTTTGAGAATTTCCTCGAGCAATATTTTGAAAGGATCTCCTACTCCCTCGTCTTTATTTCCTTCCGCCATGGGAGGCTGTCAGGGTTCGCGAGGCTAGTATTGTAAAGGTTCAACCAGTTCAAGCCCTAACTTTTTATACCCTGAACTCATTGGGGACATGCAAAGAAAAAAAAGGAAAGAGTATACCGCTATGATATCACTGGTCCAAACTTAAATAGGAAAGAAAAAAATTACAGATATAACCATAAATACTTATATGTAGTAGAAATAACACTTCATTTCATTAATATCAAAATATTGAAATATGCTTACAAACAGAATGGAAATAAACTAGCTCGGGCGATGGTAGCTTATCTCTGAGAAGAGATATGGCGTCTACATGCCTCTGAACTGTGTTACAATGAGGCTTAAGGGCCTATTTATTATTGAACAACAAGGGAAAACCCTAAAAAACTAAAACCCTAACCCCAGGAGATGTAACACCAAGAGTGTGTGGGCGCCATTGGTGTTAGTTGGGTAGCCAACTTCCCAGGGTCGTAACTTGGTCATATTATCTCTGTTTGGTGTGTACGATACCTTTTTGGAAAGGTATCTCTTAGTACTATACTATTTATTGCAGGTCCCTACCAATGGCTATGGGCCTAATGCAGACCTCAAAAAATGCCGTTTAGGGGGTCAAAACTGCATTGGAAGTTCAGGTCCTGAAAAAAATACTAAAAATAATAAATGCTGAAATAAACAAGGAAACAAATGAAACCGACTACAGGTCTAGGTGGAATAGGCGGGTGGCCACCAATATCCACCTCGATCAAGTGGGCTAAAAAAATCTCCTACTAGAAGTCCAAGGAACAAGCCTCCACTCGAGCTATCAAGGGAATCTAGAGAAAACCATCTCCAACCTCTAGCCTTATAGGGAATTCAAAGACTACTGTCCTCACCTAAGAGCTATTCTTCCACCTCCTAATTCTTAATGAAAGGATGGCTCTACTCCCTGCATTCTGATAACATCACAATATTTTCTTCTCTCATGCTTGTTCAACTATCCTCTCCTGCATTCTTCATTTTATTTGTATCATAACCATTTTTCTTTCGCTGTGTGTGAGTGCTCTCTCTTGTTTGTAGTTCCTGGGATATCCTTCCCTAAGTATGCTTGTCCCCCATTACGTCATTGCAATAATTATTTTTTTGCGTGGGAAGACATTATTGTTGACTCTCCTTCTCATTTACTGTGGTTGTGTTGTGTCTAACTAGTGGTGGGAATGTTGTGTGTTAACACTTCCTTCCTCCCCACTTCCTATTGGTTGAATTCTTTGTCCTCCAACTGCCAATGCTTCCCACTCTTGATTTAATCTTGTTCTTTTTGACTTGTATATTTATTCAAGGCATGGATGGTTCTTATGTACTTCCTTCATGCTCCATTAAATTATAAAATCAGGTCATTTAGCGGTACACATGCCAACCTTCAATGGATGTCATGAAACAAGTCAAGCTTCCTTTAAATCCCAAGCAACCTCCTTCCTTAAACTCTAGAACTAGTGTCCCAATTATTAGGCCCTTTAATTATAATCAAAATATATAAAATATTTACAATGAAGGGAAGTTAGCTTGGGGCTGCCACAAAATTCTTCTCTTTACATTATGTGTGGTGTTCATGTTGAATGCCTTGATATCTTATTTCTCAAATTTTATGGTGGATTATCTCTTATATCTTTGAAATTTTACTAAAAAATTCATCAATAATAATAACACGATCACGTTAAATTACCTCTTTATAAAACATAGAGCGAAGTAAATTAATCATGATATATAGATAGTACGTGTTAATACAATTTTCAAAATAATAACTGTTGTAAATGTATGTCCAATTAGATTTTTTTAGATGCACATCCAAGTAGATTTCAATGTAGTGGAAATATTTATCCTTAGTAAGCTTGTGCATATGGAGATAGTAAACAATATACACCTTGTAGCAGAGTAGTTAACACTATTGTGGAGATTATAAACAAAATGCACCCTATAGAATGGTAATTAATGTTTTTGTGGAGTTTTGACAGTCTCATGCAATCTTCCATGAAATTTACCTCTTTATTCCTAGGGTTATGTGAAGATCATCATCTAACTATCATCAATTTCATTTTAGGGATGTAGTTTTAATCTCATGAAGTTTTACCATAAGGTTCATTAATAATAATATCACGATCATGTAAAATTACCTCTTTACAAAACATAAATTGGAGTAAATTAATCAAGATACATAGATAGTACATATTAATACAATTTTCAGTAGTGAATTTTGTAACTAAACATGAAAGTATATTTCAGTGGAGTAGAAAAAATGATCCATAATAAGCTTATGCATATGGAAATGAAAAACAATATACACCATATAGTAGAGTAATCAATGTTATTGTGGATATGGTAAACAATATGCACCCTATCCCATGGTAATTAATTTTGTTGTGGAGATTCAATAGTCTGACATTATCTTCAATGTCAGTAACCTTTTTATTCCTGGGGCCATGAACATCATCGTCTAGCTGTCATCAGTTTCATTTTAGGGATGTATCTTGTTTATGCAAGTTTGAAGAAAATGAAAAACATTGACCCCATGATATACACTAATATATATACTACCCTTCTCACATGGGTCTATAAACTAGCTAATAATAGAATATACACCAGTATATTCATTGGACCAATAGTAGTATACACACACACACACACACATATATATATTAGTTTATATATTGGTGTCTATAGTAATTTACATGTACAGTAGGATGCTAAACTTACTCATTCTCCTCACAGACATAAATATCCTAGACACTTAAACCCATCTATGAATTTCTGTGATTTATAGAAAACTATGGGTAGAATATTTATATGGTAGATTCCAAATCCATATTCTACATCTTTGTTAGTCCTTGTCCTATAAGATCAAACTAATGATGCCTAGACATTCATCTTAATGAATCCACAAGAATAAATGTATATTAATATGGACCAAAGTGTAAACAATATAACTTGAGCTATATAATCATGTCAATGAGGCAATGGATCCTAAAAGAAGTCAATTTCATGGAAAATTATAATTATATATAATTATAATATATATATAGATAGATATATAATATATACTTATTTTATATAATAAATACAACAATTTAATTTAAGTGTACAATGACATGCTAAACTTACTCATTCTCCTCACACACATAAATATACTACACACTCAAACCCATCTATTAAATTATGTGATTTATAGAAAAACATGGATATAATATTTACAGGGTGGAGTTCAAATCCACATTATACATATTTGTTTTTTCCTTGTCTTATAAGATAAAAGTAATGATGTGCATCCATCTTAATGACTCCACGGGAATGGATGTGCATTAAGATCGGCTAGAGAATAAACAATATAGGCTGAGATATATGCCCACGACAATGAGGTGATAGATCCTACAAAGAGGTCAATTCCGTGGAGGATTGTATCACATTGTAAAAGCTTCTCAAGAGAATTAATTACTCTATTAGGGAGCACATATTGTCCTCCCATGAAATTTTTCTCAAGGTTTTGGAAATAAAAAGTTCATAAAAAGTTCATAATTATTTCTTCTAGAACATTCATAAAAATTTCAAAATTATTTGTTTTAAAACTTTGCTAGGATAGATTTTACATGTAAAATAATTTATAATATTAATATATCAATTTGTTTTTTACTATAACTCTAAAAGAAGTTACTATTGGCAAAACCATGTGTTGTCAAAACCTAGAACCTAAAACTTGCCGATGGTAAATTGGTTATATTACCTCAATTTTATTTTAATCGTTAATTTTATTATTTAGTTTTATTTTTTATTGATATGTAATTTGGTCAAGTCAAAATGTTTAAATAACATAACAAGATAGAACATTACAACATCTCTTTCATACTAGACTGGAGAGTACCAAGATAGAACATTACAACATATCTTTCATACTAGGTTGGAGAGCACCTCGACTCACTTGACTTTTTTTCCCCAAGAAAAAAATCATAATTTCCATTATCAAAAAGAAAATTACATGTTGTATCATCTGCATAAAGGATATGCAAAATATCAGAAATGGACCAAGCCATTCTATCTAGTGCCATGTTCCATTAGGTCCATAAATATATACATAATAAGACATAAATATATACATGAAAATAACATCATAATCCGATCATATAGTTCAAACAGTAAAACAAAAATGTAAAAATCCACCAAATGATCATGGAAAATCATTCAGAATCATCCCCATCCTATTCAATGGCAGGACGATGGAAGTATTAATATATCTCCTTATCTTAGTGTTCTTGTATTATCCACTGCCCCCTATGTTGCTGTGTAGCCTCCTTGGAAAGAACGCCAGAGATTGAATTCCTTTCCCTGATTCATCACTAGGCAGTGTAGGAAGAGACGATCAATGTCTTTACTCTTTTCCTTTTATAGACAACATCGAGATGGCCCATGAAAGGCACGGTGATTGAGATTATCATCAGTAGGCGCTCTATTTGATAATATGCACCACATGGACAATCAAGCTTTATGTGGTGCCTTAAGCTTCTAAAGAGGTCACCACCACCAATCCGCCCCCACAAGTTCCAATTCCGATTTGAGAAAAGAGTATCCATTCCGGGGAGTGTAATGATTGTGAGGTGTTGTAGCCCATATGATTTCATCCTCCAGGTCAGTAATCCTAACATGTGACTCTTCTAGTGCCCCAATGAATCTGTTCCAATCCAAACTCCATATATCCGGTAATTGGAGGTGCTATGCAGATAACCATGCCTGTGAGAGCCATGTTGTGTTCCTCCCATCTGCAATATGAGAGAGCTATGTGATACCTGCCAGTTCAAGAAACTATTTGAGCTCTAGTGGTAGTATATGAGCATTTCCACATCTTGACCAAGCATCAATTCCAAGTCGAACGAGATCACCATTTCCAACCCTCCATGCCAATACTCACTTAATGACAGATATGGAGTGTGTGGTAGCTTTCCATATGATGGAGGAACCAGTAATACCCTTGTTCGGTCTATGAATCCATTCCATAACTGATAGTGGGTATATATATTTATAATATACCATCTCTTTCCATAAGCTATCAGATCTGATAATCTGCCAACCCATCTTTGCTGCAAGTGCCGATGCGAATATATTCAGATCCTTTATTCCCCATCCTCCCCATTTTTTTGGTTTTCCAATCATCTCCCATTTTACCCATGAAAATGTCCTACCGACATTTCCCCTCTCCATAAGAATCTACGACATAATTGTTGAATTCTGTTGATGATGCCTTTTGGTATCTAGGCCAGAGCCATCCAGTATACTGGTATGGCCTCCAATACAAATTTTATAAGTGTCAGTCTGTCTGCTCTAGAAAACCATCTTTGCTGCCAGATGTTGATACGACCTTCGATTTTTGCATTGAGCCATGTGTAGTCTGCTATGCGGTAGTCATTAGGCTTGAGTATGAAGCCAAGATACTTGAGCCCAACCTCTATTTCTTGCCTCGTGAATTGAAATTGATGAAGTGCATGTCTGTGCTCATTTAGTAAACAAGACACATGCATAATGGTTGCTTTGTTGTAATTGGGCACCATACTTGAAGCTTTACAAAACAGGGATAAAATATTCTTGAAGAAAGTGGTGTCACAGATAGTTCCATCTAAAAAAAAAGTACATCATCTAAAAATAAAAGATGCATTAGATAGGAAACATCTATCATCTTAACACCACATAATGACCCATCAGCTCGAGCATTGGATATGAGTCTATTTAACCCTTCCATGATCAGGAGAAATAATAGGGGTGATAAAGGACACCCCTGTCTAGGACCACGTTCAGCATGGAAAAAATTGGATGCAACCCCATTGATGAGTATGCTATATGATGCAGATGTAAAACAACACATAATCCATTTTATGAAGGAATGTGGAAATCCAATATCGGTCAGTGTTAGTTGAAGGTAAGTCCAGCTAGCTCTGTTAAATTATTTTGATAGGTCAATATTGAGTATGATAATCTTAGTGTTCTTGAGCTTTATGGAGTGGATCCCTTCTTGTGTTGTCCCAATGGATTCATGAATCTGACGATGATTGAGAAATGTAGATTGCTCCTTGGATATCATCTTGGATAAGATGGGCTTGATGTGGATAGCAGTGATTTTTGATATGATTTTGTATATACAATTGCATAATGAAATAGGTTGATAATCATCAAAAGTTTGTGGGTTTTTAGCTTTGGGAATGAGTGCTATAAATGTAGAATTGAACCCCTCATGTATCTTCCCCAAAATTCTGCAGTCCTCGATTTCCATGAGTAGATCAGCTCATATATGATAAAAAAAGGTAAGGTAGAATTCAATAGGCCATCCATATGGTCCCAAACTTTTGTATTTTTTGAACCACTTTAGTACAACTTTGATCTCCCCCAATGTGACCGACTTGTTTAATATCTCCTCTTACTCTTCCTCCACAAATATAGGCATTGTCCTGGCTATGCGAAGTACTTCTGCAATGGTAGCTTCTCTAGGTGCTCTAAACATTGGGAGAAATACCTAGTACCCATGTCGGTAAGCTGATTGAAAGTATTGGCTTCCCTTCCATTATGATCTCTTAAGCTCCAAATTGTATTGATCAGTTTCCTCCCCTTGGTACATTGTTGAAAGAATTTTGTATTTTCATCCCCAAATTTTAGCCATATAGATC
Organism: Pinus taeda; assembly: GCA_000404065.3. NCBI lineage: Eukaryota > Viridiplantae > Streptophyta > Pinopsida > Pinales > Pinaceae > Pinus > Pinus taeda. Next base: position 137,222 of record APFE031300898.1, read on the forward strand.
TGCTCTTTAATCGCCAAGTCTCCTCTTGCTGTCTCAAGAGTCGAATCTTCTCTATTTCCATCCTTATCAGTTGTTCCTTTCTTTCAATTGATTAATATCCTACATTACTAGTGCCCTCCATCTCCATTATATCTGATTCAATTTTCAATATTGTAGCTTCATCCCTTATCTTTTTCCTTTTTGCCCATATTATAGTCCTGTGCTTGATTCAGGATAAATAGCTGGCTACCACCTCAGCCGGCATGGAGTTGTTATCTTGTCCACAATGAATCCAGGATTCCATTACTATTTTGTGTAATTCTTCTTCCACCATCCAAGCCGAGTTAAATTTGAAAGGAGAATTTGGCTTATAATTGGAATTAATAATTTCAAAATATATCAGGAAGTAATCTGATATACCCCCCGCTCCCACCCACTGTCTTATTCTATCCATCCTCTCCATCAGTGGTCCTTTAATAATAAATTGATCCAATATTCTGGCCAATGCATCCACACCTATCCTCCTATTTTGCCAAGTAGGTTGTATCTTGGCTGAGTCAATATTCATGAGTTTATTATTATCCAACAGGTGCTCAAAATACTCTGGTATGGGATCAATCTGAGCCCTAGTACCCCAAGATTTAGCATGTACAAAGGAGAAGTTCAGGTCTCCTCCAATAATGATATTGTCATTATTCATAAAATATGTAGTCATCAGATTATCCCAGAATCCCACCCTATTATGACAGGGTCCATATATATTTATCAATCTGAGTGGTACATGAAGTTCAGTAGCTGTAATGTCAGCTCCCAATACTCCTTCACATACCCATATATTGTCTATCTTGATAGTCTTGTTATTATATCCCATGGTGCATCCCCCAAATCTTCCCCTCACATCCAGTGTATGGAATGTCCAGCTGAGGAGTATGGTTGGAAGTATAGTGTTGATAAATTCACCCTCTCCCAATGTCTCTTGTAGAAATAAAACATCAATCCTTTCAGTTCCTAAACGTCTTCTGAGTGCCAATTCTTATCTGGGTGGGCCAAACCCCTGTAGTTGAAGGATAGGCACTTCATGGGATACCCCCTTCAGGGTTGTGTTTTTCTCTAAGAACCCGGTCAATGGAAATATGAATGCTAGTCACCATCTTGATACCAGCCATCTGGATGGCTTTAGAAATGTTGGATTTCTTGCCCCTGGGCAATTTCTGGGTTTTTGTGGGGGGGTCATCACCCAGTCAGTAGGTGTGGGGTTTGGTGTGGGCTAGTGATCAGAGGTTATATCTATAAGAGATATTTCCTGAAGAATCCTCCCATTTAGGTTGAATAGAAGGTGAACCCATAATGATGGAAGGCTCAATAGCTAGTGCAGTGGGGGGAACTGATGCAATAGGACAAGATGGGACTCAAATTGCATGCATCTAAACCCATACCTGATGCTTCTAATGATAACATACAAATTCCAGAATTCATAAAATTACGAGAAGAGGGAGGAGAGGATATGAGAGTACCCAAAATCAATTCAGGGTCCGATGAGCGTGATTATGTGACTCGAGCATAAAGTGTGTGAGAGTTTGCTAGAATATGATCCTCCCTAGCCACTCTCCACCTTCTCAGGGGTTCCACATCTTTGTTCTATGCAGGTGTCGAGTCAACATCCACTTAGAGTCTGAGTTCTCGTTGTAACTAGTCTTCTGGGGGACTCAATAAGAACATTTGTAATTAGTGGGTAATCCTTATACATATGCCCAAACTCATGATACCTTCTGGATCGAAATGATATTCCTTCGTAATCGAGGATCTTCCATTTAATTATATCCCGAAATTGTAACTGAAGGGTTTCAACTAACCCTTCTCTAGTATCCATATGTACCAAAATCTTGGCAATGGCGATGCTGCCAATTTTGATATATGATCTATCATGATTGAGATAAATTCCTAGGTCATCCCCAATGCATCTGAAAACATCATCCAACCAAAATTGTAGGGGAAGTCCCAGTAGTCCAACCCATATATCATTCACCCCAATTTTCTCTTTCTCCAATTCGAATAGTGGTGACCATCGCTTGAGAAGAACCAGATTCATCTCAATGTGCAAGTACTTGGACAATACCCAATTGGCCTGGTCTAGTTGCAGGAATATAAGGGCAAACTAAACCCTCCTCATTGTAAGGACTACCAACAACTGATCCAGTAAGTGTCCCCAAATCTCCACGCTCTAGTGCTTTAGCCTAAATGGGGTGTAATTCCAACCTCTAACGCGGCCAACAATCACTGTGCTTTCTATATCCATGGCTTATGCCATACTAATGCCCTCTCCAAATACAAGTAATCACCCATGTTCATGCACCTTGGTACATTTGGATTTTTTCTTACCCTCTGACCTCTGTGTGCGGTTTATCGGATTTTGGTTAATCTACTCAAGCAAATTATCATCTGAATCCGAGGCTCTTTTCTCCTCATTTACTGGTTCCTGTTGCGGTATGCCATCAAAGCACCCAGATGTGCGAACCGAGTGCTGAGGCCACGATCCTTGTGGGTCGAAACTTGTACTAACTTGTAAGAAATGCCCTAAATTGCTAATGACAAGTGTGTCTTCCCTATATACACTCATGCCCCCACCTGCCACGGAATTCTCCCCATGAAAATTTGTCTTCTGCCCCTGCTGCTCGTATTCCCAGTATTGGAGCTCTGATGGAGACGATATATGCAATATCAGATGTTCCTCCTGGTAGTGAAGGTATTATGCAGTCACTGTTGTGCTCAGGTGTATAAACCCTAGGTCATTGATGCTGGCCACAACATCAACCATCTATGTTATATATGCTTCTACCTGGATGTCCGGTTCTTGGGGGGGGCTCTGGTGTACGTCTTGTTGGTTGTTGATGTGGATCCTCCTCCCAAATTTGGGTGGCATCCATTGAATTTGAAGAGTAATATACTAGTTCTTCTTCCATACAAAACAACGTTCACAATCTCACCGTAACAATGACCCTATGCACTGTTGTTCACTGAAATCTTCAACAGGAATTGACCCAATGTATTTTCAACTGCTACCTCCCACCGTTTGATCTTCCGCTGCTTATTGACTTGGCTTACTCGCACTAACCATGTGATAATCCAAATTGTCGTGGTCATGTGCCTCAAGTGCTCCATGCCTTGTCTATCATTTACATTGTTGGTTATTCACATCACCCATAAGCAGTCACCATAACTAAGGGTTTCACCATTTTCAAACCAGGGTTTTTCTCCTTGCTAGGGTTTCCAGTAGTGTGATTGTAGCGACCTCGATTGCAACCAAGACTTGTATCTAATTCCCATTTAACTTATTAATAAACATTAGTGGGTTTGGTTGGAGGAGTATCAATCCGACTCACTTGACTTACTTAAGAGAACAACAAAGTTACTCTATTGCACAACGTATACATCTCAACTTACAAGATATGAACCTGGGTAGGGAGTATAACAACTATTCCACCCAACGATGCAAGATAAAACTCAATTTACTAATTATGCTAATAGACATTTCCATTTTGGAATAAGGATTTCATAATTTTAATTTAATTATCAATAATTATTATTTGGATGGTAGATATTTAACCTCCATGGAATATTTTATTATATTTTTAGTAGTATACACAAATCAAAGGTTGAGATTTATTTCCAAAGTAGTTATGTCCTTTTTTCTATTTTAATTATTTGATTAATTAAATGAGTTATATTTTTGGGCATGTGGTACTGATAAGCCATGGTAATGACCTACATTATTATAACAAATTCTATTTATAGATTAAGAATCTCCATGATAAAGTGTGGGTAAATGACTTTGCCTAAACATTCTATGCTTTGGAGTTTTTGGTAGGAATCTAATGTTTTTTTTTTTGTGAAATCTTAATATTTGTTGTTTAATATAAGTTTTTGACTACATATATGGATTCAACACCTTGAAAAACCCCCGGGTCACTTATATAGTGGAGAATTCACAACTTAAACTTTTGATTCCAACAAATCCTACTAGACAAATTAAACCAGAAAATGAGCCAAAAAGCCCCCCAAAACCTATAACAAATAGACTTGGGGGTAAAATAAATAATAATCAAGTCATACCTAGGTTTCCTTAAGATTAGTTTGTTGGAATTGTAGATGTTACCCATGGAGACGAGGACCTATTTTAGGGCCTATTGCAGAAGATAGAGACATAATTTGCCTCATAGAAACACATGAGCATTAAGGGTGCAAGACACCTCTGTTTGAAGGATATTGGAAGATGGCAGTATGGAAAAAGGAAACAGAGAATGGAAAAGGGAATGGGGGTATCATGGTTTTATTGAGGTAGAAATAAGGTCATCTCATTCAGTTAGAAAAAGAAGACTCAAATAAACAATTCATTTGGTTTAAAATATCAGAAAATTGAAACCACGTCAGAATTGCAGCATGCTATTTTGCGCCGCAAGTTTCAAAAATCTACAAAGGTAGAGGGCTTGACCATAAAGATCCATTTGTAGCCTTAAAAGAAGATATTGCAACATATTCTCAGCTAGGTGAAGTCCTTATAGTGGGTGATTTCAATTCTAGGACTACAAGTGAGCAAGCTAGCATTCTTTGTTGCAAAGAAGATTGCGACCCTATTTGGCTTATAGAAGAGAGTAATCATCAGTGGGAAAGAATTTCAAAGGAAAAGGCTGCAATCTCTTTGGTAAACAATTGATTACTCTATGTGGGGCCTTTTAATTAGTCATTTATAATGGCTTGACTAGATGGGCAAAGTTCGGTAATTTCACTTGCAATACTTACAATGGAGCAAGTGTAGTACATTATGTAATTTGCTCGCATGGTTTGTGTGAGAAAATGGAGGAAGTTTTGATTGGAGATCAACTTTGAGACTTAAATTCAGATTACAAGCCAATTTATTTAAGTTTCTCCTGGATTGGAAAGAAACAATTAGAGTAAAAATTTAAGCATGTCTAACAAAATCTCTTAAAGGGTAGAATTCTTTTGACTCCAGAAAATTGTAATACCTTCAAAATGATGCTAGAGAGGCCCTTCGAGAAGGAGAAAATCATAATTCACGGCCTTCATAGTCATGAATTAACACATTTACTTCAATGCACACTTGCAAAGTGCAAAAGAGAAAAAATTAAGAAGTCTGAAACAAATTTGTTTCTGGTTAATGCTTCGTTTGACAAGCAATGAAAAAAGGCAAGGAGAATGTGGAAAGAGTCAAACAAGGATAACATGAAGCTCAAAGCTTACAAGAAGTTATTAAGCAATAAAAATGATAATTTCATGGTTTCAAGGAGGGAAGAACTAATCTTCCTTGGGAAAAATAATCCCAAATTATTTTGGAATGAGCTCCAGCCAAGAAAGATACAAATTGGAAATAGTATTACAACTTCTAAATTGTTTGACTATGCAAGACAACTCTATGAGAAGGATCCCAAGGTTGACCCTCCCCCCTTGCTCAACACTAATACTAAACTCTTCACGGTGAAAGAGGTAGAGATGGGTATCAAGAAGTTGGGTGTTAGAAAAACAAAATACTTAGCTGAAATCCAAGAAGAATATCTAAAGTGGGGCTCAAAGATCCTTGCACCTCGCATTACAAAAATTTTCAACAACATCATACAATAGGGGCTCCCCACAGATTGGACAACTAGTCTGGCAATACCTCTTTCCAAGAGAGGTTACATCAATAATCCCTCCAATTATAGGACCATCATGATAACCCTTTATTTTCAAAGCTATTTGGAAGTATGCTAGAAAATAAAATTAGCAGGTGGGTAGAAGAAAGAGATAAGCATGCTAAAGGGCAAGCAGGTTTTAGACCTAAACATTCTACAATTTATCATTATATAACTTTAAGGAACATCATTGAAAAAGTTTGGGAGAAAAAGGAAGAAGTCTTTTGTTTCTTTGTTGATTTCAAAATAGCATTTGACACAATTGCTAGGGATAAGCTTTGGTATAGAATGAAGAAACTTGGGTTTCCTAAACATTTGAGAGCAGCTGTGCACAGGCTATATGAAGAGGTGAAAGTAAAAATTATAACTTCAACAAGGATTTTTGAAAGTTTTAGAAGCGATATTGGGGTCAAGAAAGGTTTCTCATTGTCTCCTACCCTTTTTGGTTTATATATCGACAAGCTTGAGGAGTGGTTAAATTCGCAAGGGGGCGATGGTATCTATTTTGGCAAGTTTGTTATAAGGCTTCTTTTGTATGTAGATGACCTTATTTTGATTTCTAAATCATCTCTTGGTTTGCAAGAGAACTTACTATCCCTCGACATTTTTGTGGAAGTGTGGGGATGCAAGTCAATATCAGCAAAACAAAAGTAGCGGTTTTCTCTAAAAAAATAAAACATAACCAAGATAATTTCTACTTTGAAGACAACATTATGGAAGAAGTTGCAGATTACAAATACCTTGGAATTGACTCCAACAAAAATCTAAGCCGGGATGGTTGTAGAAATAAAAGAAATTTGGGGGGGTCGAAACCATTTTATGCTTTTCAAAATAGGTGTAGAGAGGTAGAGTTATGGGACTGGAAAACCACTCAAACTCTTTTTGTGCTTCTAGTGATTCCAATGATTCTCTATGGTTGTGAACTATGGGCTAGTAGTACATCCGACATGCAGTGGAAACATTTTTGAGAAAATTTAGAAGCGCTTGATTACAAACAAATTCAAGATTAAAAGTGTAGTTCCTTATGCTATCTTGTTAAGTGAAACAGGGGCTGCTCCTATTGAAGCAATTTCTATGGTGCAATTCATAAGGTATTTAAGAAAAAATGAGCAAATGGAAGAGGGTAGATGGCCTAAGGTTGTTTTTAATGACAAATTGTGCAAAATAAAAAAAAAAACTTGGATGCTGCAAAATAAAAAATGGTTTAGTAGATGGGGTATTTGCTTAAACATGTGTCCCATAAACAACAAAGAGATAAAGGATTTTGTTATGGATAAGTTCCACAAGCGTACTTGGGATAAGGAGCTAGGAAGACAGAAAAAGTGTTATATTGAAGTGTTTAATCCCACTCATAGTCATCAACCAAAAACATACATAGAGGCCAATATCTCTTGGAGAGCTAAAATTCTTATTGCTCATTTAAGGTCTAATTCTCATCAACTCTGTTGTGAAACAGAGCATTGGAAAAGGCCAAACAAAGTGTGGGAGGAAAACGTATGCATTTTTTGTTCTTTCGGAAAAGTGGAAACAGAAAGCATTTCATTTTAGAATGTGAGGTCTTCAAAGACAACATGGAAAGTTATGCAGATATGATGACAACTAGCTCTTGGGATAGTCTATTTAGCTCGGGGTTTATCGAGAAGCTGAGAGCATATATTGTGAGGCTTCACAGAAAAAGGGATGAATACATCAATCAGATGAAGAAGCAATATGTCCCATAGGCTATCTTTAGCCTTGTGGACGTTAAAATAATTTTCTTTCTTTCTTTCTTTCTATATATATTATATATATATATAATATATTATTTTTAAGACTAATAATATAAATAATTTAAATAAAGTTTATTATAGTTTAAAAAATGATACTATATATGATGTATTATGTGCTTTGATGTTTATAATGGATTGAGGTTTTTCTTTGGCATTTTCCCCACCATATAAATTTATATGGCTGTGCTAATACACTTCAATAATCAATTTCATATATCTCTTTTAAACCATAAATACAATATATATTAATAATAAAAACAATTTTAAATGGTGAACAATATGATTTATGAATAAAATATTTCAATACCCATGTTAAATATATTTTTTTTAATGTTCATATATAGATATATATTATATATATATATATATATATATATATATATAATAAAAAGTAATTGAAAATTAAAAATATTTCAATGCCTGCATTTCTTAAAATATTTTAATATTAACTCTATATATATTTCATAGAGTTGTTGAAAATAAAAAAAAAACTCATTTCTGTAGTAGTTTAACTACTTTGCATTTTATGTATTTTTCATATATATTTTTAATTGTCCAAAATTCAGTAAAGATTTGTTGCAATCACAAGTTTAAGCTATGTAATCTACCCAATATGAGTGAGTATTTTCAGGGAGTCAAATCGATTTATACATTCAAAAATGTAGTTTCAACAATAAAAAATTAAGATCTCATGAAGAAATGTATGACCAAAACATTTTATTGGTGTCTTTCTCAAAATGAAAAACTTTGTAATTTCTTCCATGCTAATGGAGTTGATATATGGCACACATATGTGTGTTTCTCAAAATGAAGATGTTTTATTCTATCATGGCACATATATAAAGTATTAAAGAGATATGTCTTAACCTTTAATCTATGAAATGTTGAGAGGAGTCAAATTTCTTGAAATTTAAATCTTTATTCAAACTTTACATATTAAGAAAAGATTACACACCTAAAAAAAAGATCTTTAAAAAAAAGGCTTTGATGAATTCTAGATTAAAATAAAACTATATTAATTATATTAAAAACATTTAAAATTTATTAAAATTTATAAATAAAAATATTACTTAAACCTATGTAAGAGGAACAATAACAAAAATAACACAAGCTCCAATATTAATGGGACAAAAGTCCAAAAAAAAATTGATAAGATTTATAAAACATGTCTTTCATTGTGCATTAAAATATAAAAATCATGAATTTTTGAATACCATATAACATTAATTAATTTTATGGCATATCATTTAATATTAATTTTAAAAATCTTTATAATAAGATTTTTTAATATTATGATTTGATAATAGTTGCATATTGGAATGGCTTGTTTCTCATATATAGAGGTTGCTTCTACGCATGCCTTATGCATCTCCCACTCTTGTAGGACAAGAAATAAGGCAGTAAACATGTTGGCCAATTAGGAAATCCATGAAAATGACCTGGATTTTAAATCCCCATTGCGTCCCCCACAACATTTTTGGTGAAATTGATTAGATGCTCACCATCTTGGAAGAGGATAGTTGTACTTTGATGGGGGTGGATGAACAGGGAAATAATGGGTTCAGGGGGTGTGACATGCCCCCTCCCATGCACTGTATCTTTGATGTTAAGTATTAATCCATGGTGGGTGTCACTCTTATGTTGGACATTGGATAAACCAATTCTCTCCATGTGTTTCGTGACATGGAATAACCACCTCTCGTGGATCCTTATCTCTGGTGATGCGATAATTGAGTAACACCCGTGAGTTTTGGTTTAACGACAATCATGATTCCCAACAAGTGGTATTAGAGCATAGGTCACAATTTTGATACACACCTGGCTCGCGTTGGGGGGGAGCTTATTGGAAATTGGATAAACAAATGCTCCCCATGTGTTTCATGACATGGAATAAGTGCCTCTCGTGAATCCCTATTGTTGGTGATGCGATAGTTGGCTAACACCTGCGGGTTTTTGTTTAACGACAATCATGATTCTGAACATCTTAGTCTTGCAACTCTTCCTTGCAGTTGTTTTTCGATGCAGGTGGTATGGTTCTTCCAAGGATGGAAATATTGGCTTAATGGTGGTCCTAAAAGCTTGGAGCTCAATTTACATGAGGGAAATTCATGTTTCAGTGGCTTTCTTCTATGCAACTCCATGGCCGACAAAGACACAACAACAAAGTTTGGGACTCTAGTGTTTGGAAAATTTTAAACTCTTAGATGCTACTGGGTGTGGATGAGGCATGGTAGAAGGTGCGACACTTTATTGCGGGCCCACAATTGAGCTTCCCTATCTTCACTCAGTAAATTTATGAGGTAACTTGGGGTCCCTGGCTGGCTTGTTGGAATGCTTTTGGGTTCTAGCTCCTCTCTCATTCTATATTGTGTACTGTATTTTATTGTCTTCTTAGTTTATTTCATTTGGTTTTGTGTTCTCTTTATTGGTTCAAGATTAGTGTGCTCAATCAAGAATATAGGCTGCAGGCCTCTTGTTTCCATATTATTTTTTCTATTTTCCAATGGCTTTGCATCATCCTGGTCGAAGCGACAATATTTGTACTATGTCGACCTTACCTATATATAGGGGGATTTTATTATTTTTTTATTCCTTGGGACCATGGAAAGTGAAAACCCATTTATATCTATGGGCATGAAGTATTTCCTGAGGCGTCGCTTCACTTTGAGCAATCAAGAGGTCCTTATCTTGGGGATTGTTTGTGAATTCTTAAAGTTCTATTCACCTAGCTCTTATTTTTCCTTACCATTCCATGTTAGCATGGCCAAGTCTATCAGAGTGTCAGAGAAATTGGATAGTCTAGATGGCCTTGCCCTGAGGCTCAGGCCCAGGTGTCGACAATGATATTTCAAGAAACAACTTCACCGAACACGCATCAAGACATTTTCCATGTGGAGATGTTTGCTCGAAGAGAAAGACAATAATTTTTTAATTTTGGGCTTATCACTGTTGTATCTTGTTAGTTCCCAGACCCTGATAATACTGGGGGGGGAGATATCAATAACTCCATTAGGTCAACCTAGTAGCTCAAAACACTACCGGGGCAAGTCCTGAAGGAAGGGCATGATGATCATAACAAAATTATCTCTTTCCTAAATGATATTCAAAGGAACCAATGGTGTATCTAAGACAACCTGGCTCATATTCAATGGAACCAATGGTGCATCCAAGAAAGCTTGGAGCATTTGGATGCATGACTGGTTGATATGGAAATGCACGTACATTGTGAATTCCAACCTCTGCCTCCCCCTAGCTCAAGATCAGAGAATCATTCTCTGGTAACTTCATAAGAATATTAATGGCCATCTATTATGTATTGATCTTGCTGGTATTTTGGTTTTTTGTTCCCCTTTGGTTTTGGAGTAAAAATATTTTTGGCATGGTGTTATCATTTTTGGAAGTTATCTACTAGCCAACAAATTTGGCAAGAATGAGGAAAGTATAATTTTGAAAAACAGTGGGAAATGATGTAATATTTCCTTATAAATGAAAAATCTCAACTTAGAAAAAAAATATTATGATTTGATAATAAATTTAAAATTCCTTTGAATATAAATTTTTCTTTGAGTCATAGTTTAACTATTTTGCATTTTAGACATTTTCCACATATTTTTAAGGAATTTTGTCTAAAATTCAAAAAACATTTGTTGGAATACAAGTTTAAGCTATGTAATCTACAAAATCTGAGTGCTTAATGTAGATTTTAATCTTGTACAGAAATTACCTGCATACAAATTCTAAAAACAAAAAAATAAACAATAGCGAGAGTATAAAACATAAGATAGATATACAAATATTTCCCTTGGATCCAAAAATCGGGACTCCTAGATTGATTTTTCATTATATTCCTTTCAATGTTACAATACATATATATACATGCTTAAGCATCCATCAGCCCCAACCACTTAACCTTGGATTAGAACATATCCGTAGTTCCCTTGACGAGATCTACAAACTAACATGGGCATAAAACCATCATGCCCAAAACCATGTGTGAAATCCATGCACAAAACCATAGGTAGGTCCGCCCACCTAATATAGTGTCCAATTTTTTTTAATTTCAAAGCATTGCCCCGGACCTCGTGTAAGGGGGCGACAAACCCCCTGAAAGGGGGGTTGCAACCCCCCTTGTGTTATACAGTTGTGGAAAAAATATAGCACACACCCAACATTCTCCCACTTCTTGTTTTCTTTTCCACACAGGGGGTCACAAGAGAGATTAGTCATTGGTCTAGCCCTACAACACCCATTGTTTCTCTAGACCAAGAGAACTTCTCAATGCTCACAAACTTTGTCAATGCATTTACAGTATTCTTCAAAGTGTCCACCTTTATCAACAACACCTTTTTTTCCTCAACCATATCCTTTACAAAGTGATATTGAACATCAGTGTGTTTGGTCTTTGAATGATAAGCATGGTTCTTAGCCAAGAAAATTGCACTTTGGCTTTCATAGTCTATCCTTATAGCTCGCTATACTAACCCCATACTTGAACAAAATATTTGCAACCAAACTACTTCCTTGCTTGCATGAGTGGTTGCCATGTATTCTACCTCTGTAGTTGAAAGTGCCACTATAGACTGCCTCTTACTCTTCCAATTGACTGCATCTTCAAATAGGTTAAACACATACCCACTTGTATATCTTCTCTAATATAGATCTCTAGCCAAATCTGCATCAACAAAGCCATGGGATGTCCAAAACTTTGTCCAATCTTGGTCATCCTTGGTAGCACAGACCATAATCACTAGTGCCACACAAATACCTGAAAACCCGCTTCACTATTGTCCAATGCTTCTTCCTTGGTTTTGACGTATACTTGCTCAATACTCCCACTTCATGTGCAATGTCTGGTCTAGTACAGACCATTGCATACATCAAGCTACTGACTGCACTTGCGTATGGAACATGAGACATGTCCTTTTCCTCTTCTTGTGACTTGGGACACTATTCAACAAATAAATTTACAGCTACAGGAATAGGAACCTTCACCGGTTTACTATTCATATTAAATCTCTATAATATTGTCTTGAAATACTTCCACTGATTTAACCAGAGCTTCCTCTTTTCCCGATCTCGTTTAATTTCCATGCCCAAAATATAGTTTGCAACACAAAGATATTTCATATCGAATTTGGAGGACAATTGGGTCTTCAAATCCTGGATAATTCCTTTGTCATTACCAACCAACAACATATCATCCACATACAAGACCAAATAAATAACACAGTCACCAATTAATTTAAAATACACACAGTGATCTGCTTTGCTTCTGGTGAAGCCAAGTCCCCGTATAAATGTATCAAATTTCTGATACCACACATCCTTGGTGACTGTTTTAACCCATAAAGAGACTTCTTTAACTTGCATACCAGTCCTTTCTTACCCTTCACCGCAAAGCCTTCAGGTTGCTTCATGTAGATTTCCTCTTCCAAATCCCCGTGAAGAAATGTTGTCTTCACATCCATCTGTTCTACCTCAAAATCAAAAGCAGCAGCAACAGATAAAAGTAATCTAATAGAAGTTACCTTGACAACATGAGAAAAAATATCACCAAAATCAATTCCCACCACCTGGGAATAACCTTTTGCTACCAACCGAGCTTTGTATTTCTCTACCTTCCCTTCTGCATTTGTCTTCTTCTTGAACACCCATTTGCTGCCAATGGGTTTCCTTCCAGCCGGTAACTCCACCAGATCCCAAGCCTCATTTTTGTGCAAAGATGCCATTTCATCAACCATGGACTCTTTCCAGAGTTTTCCATCCTCTAAATCCACTTCTTCCTTCATAGTTCTAGGATCATCATCAGTAACAGACAAAGCAAAATTTGAACAGAAAGCAGATGGACTATACCTTTCTGGCTTCCTTCTTTCTCGAACTGATCTTCTCACAGCCAGAGTTTTTGGCTCTTCAACTTTTGATTCCTCCTCTGCTACAGATTCTGATTCTTCCTCCTTTTGTTCAAACTCTATCTTCACAGGTTCCTTTGGTTGGACTTCATGTTTGATAACATCTTTCACCTCTCTAAACACCACATCTCAATTGTACACAACCTTCTTTGTGACTGGGTTCCAAAGCTTATAACCCTTTAAACCATCCTTATACCCAATAAAGATGCA
>APFE031300898.1:179825-293270 GCA_000404065.3 Pinus taeda
CCCCAAATTTGTTTTGGTTTGTAAGACCACAAAGTCAACCGGGTAGTTCCATGATTCTATAGAGATTATAAGATCTTCAATGACCCCTTCCGGTTTGATCGTAGAACGGTCAGCTAGTTCTAAGATAGTAGGAGTTTCCCTGATAAAATTTTTCAATTGAAGCAATTGAGCTGTCTCGAGAGTCATGATGTTTATTGTGGCTCCTAAGTATACTAAGACCTTAGAGATAAAGGTTTTTCCTACCTGGACTGTTACTGTAGGGTGACCAGGGTCACCATACTTGACAGGATCATCTTTTTCAGTCATTAAGGCAGTTAATTCCCCCATCACATGAACTGTGAGGGGGTCTTTAGCCTTCCTTCCAGGTTTCTTTACACGGATGTCTCTAATAGTTCTAGCGTATATAGGAACATCCCTTAGTGCTTGCAATAATGGGATTTTGACATACAAGTTCTATAACTCTCCTAACAGATTGAAGGTAGGCTGTTCAGGTACTTTAGTGAGAGTTAGTCTTTCAGGGAATGGTGGGTCTACTGTTTGGTCATTATTGTTGGGTGCTGTTTCTACTGTTTCAGTATTATGGTTAGCTGATTTCTCTTTTCTAGTCTCTTTTTTATCAGAGTCCGTGATATCATCTATAATAGGTTCCACTATTCTCCCTGAGCGGAGATGGATGTCATTGCATTGCAGGGGAGGAATAGACTGACTCTGAATGTCAATAACTTGCAGGGCTTTATTATTCGGGTTAGGGTTAGGTTGTACAGGCAGCTGTGGTCTCATTGTCTGATTATTCGGAGGATTATTAGGTGGTAAGGAAAGAGATTGTTGTTGTTGAGGAAAAGGTATCTGTTGGGCTGCCCAGTTTGGATTCCATTGATTAAAGTATGGTTGCTGAGGGGCCCAAGGATTCCACATAGTAGGGTCGGGAAAAGGTTGCTGCATAAGTGGAAAGTTCATTGCGTTGAAGGGTGGGTATTGCATCTGATTCATGGGTGGGTAAAAAGGAGAACTATTATTCCAACAATTGAATGTTGTATTAGAGCTTGTACCTTGTCTTTGCGGCCATTGCCTCCTCTGAGTCATTAGATACACCGCTTCAGCTTCTTCTTCAGTTGTTTGCAGTGCTGCTTTGATTCTAGGTAAAGAGGGGCATTGCTGTGTTTCATGATCCTTCTCGCAGATTGTGCATATAGGCATCCTATCCAGTGGGCATTCTCTAAGTGGATGTTTCTCTCTGCATTTTGAACAGAAAATCGCCAGAGCAGCTTTTGCTTCTGCCTGTTTCTTTTTGACCTGCAGAGAGTCAATCTGTGAAGCAAAAGAACTTAGCATTTCAGTTTTAAATTCTTCTAATAAGTTACCTATCTCTGCTCTTGTTGCTCCTCCACTGGCTGACTTTTGAACCCTTGAATACACATTATCTCTGCCTTTCTATCTGCCTGCTGCTCCCCTTGAACACCGCATACAGAGCTTAATAATTTCTTCAAAGGGTTCTTTAGAAATGTCCCCTTTTCCAAGCATGTTCAGCATGTCCATGAAATCATCTCTTACCCCTTTTAGCAGTATGGTCTTCAAAATATCTTTGCTCATATTAGGATGATCAGACCACTGCAGATTATACTGTAATCTTTCCACGAAATCTTCTAAATTCTCGTCCTCTTTCTGGACCATTTTAAACAATTCTTCCTTTCTTTCTCTTGTCCGACAGTAGTCTTGATACTTGGCCAGAAATTCCTCTTTCATTTGGTCCCAGGTGGTGATTGCGTGAGCTCCCAAGCTCATAAACCACCTCAATTCATTCCCTTTTAGTGTTGCTGGAAACAATTTCAGCTTCTGATTAGGACTTATGTAATCATAGCTTCTACACAGTATGTCGAATTCGAAGAGGAATTCGTCTGGATCCTCGGAGGACAACCCATGGAAATTGGGTAATGCCGAGAGTGGAATATTTTTCACGGGGGTCGTTCCTCTCGGAAGTTCCCCAATAGGGAATTCTAGGGTAGAGAGCGAGTTTTCCCCTCTCCCTTCTGTTCTGTTATCCTCCATCGGGATTTTCCTTGAATCGCTTGCCTTGTCTTCTGTGTCTTCTGTTTCTTCGAGTCCCTCTTCCGGTTCCTCGGTGTACTATGGTGCTTCCAGCTCCCTCTCAGGTCCTATCACTTCCTCCGTCTGCTAGTCTGTTTGTGAGGAGTATTTGGATCTGGGGTCTCCGGGAACTCGTCCTCTGTGATGCTTCGGCCTTAGAGATGATTTCGTCGATGAAAGTCTTCCTTCCTCCTTTGCTGCCTGTAAAATTAGGTTTCTTGCGTCCTCTTATACACCTGTTATTTTCACAAAGAAACCATTAATGCTTTTAGAGTCCTTTAGTTGCCTTCCCCGGCAACGACGCCAAAATGTTGGCTAGTTGAATTGTTTATGAATTAAACATTCAAGTACCACATTAATTGTCGACCAGGGAAAGTCTTTTTATTTCAAAGGCACTGCGTACTATATGTACTTAGAGTCTAAAAGCATCGAAAGCTGTAGTATACGTAATTCTTACGCTATGTCATTACAGTACTTGGTTAAAATTAAAACAAATTAATTAAATCTACAAATCTGAAAAGCAAAATAATGGACGCTCTGTTGGCAGAGGATCAGGACCCTATCCTCCAGATGGGGACGTTCAACACCTGCCCTTGTAATCAGAATTACTGATGCACACTGCACTCTCATTCACCGGTGAGAAACAAAACTCAAAGATCAATGAAACAACGTACTAGTAAAACAAAGAATACCAGAGGTAATGCTATCAAATCCACACAGAGTACTGAAAAGAAATTGCTGCACACTTACACACTTGACAGGAAAGTAAATGGGTGAATCTTGTGAAGAAGGTGGGCCCAGTCCCTCTCACAAGATTCCCCAGGAAAACGAAGACGAGATTAAGTGCTCAAAACAGTTTTATATTCATCTGCCAAAAAGATCAAATACAATAGAGTTCAGCCTTGCTGATGTTCTCAGAATCTCAGTTACAGACTGACCATAGACACCGACCTCCCTCGTTTCATGTATATGTCTCCTCTTTATAGAGGAGACATCTATTACAATAGAATATTACAGCCTATTCAGTTAACCCATTTTGTCAAAAATAAGCAATTCAGAGTGCTGTTACAACAGTATGATGATACATCCTTTTCTTAAGCTTTAGCTGTTACACGGCGGGTAACTGATTTTGACTGTCTTTTCGGGATCTTCATATTCCTTCGCCATTTCTCCATGCTGTTCATGTTGACTGTGTTCTTTTTCTTTAGACTTCCGCTTGATTATGCCACGTCACAATTCTCTAGATAGCTGCCATCTGTTGTCCATGGCTGTTACAAAATAGCTTGCTTTAGGTAATTGCTGTTTCTGGTGTTGCAGCAACTGCGTAGCAACTATTCATTATAACTACTGCAAGCTTAAGACGATTATTTGACAGTTTAGTCAGCGTTTCCAAGGATAAGTATAAAGATATTCACGAATATGAAATAAACAATTAAACATAGACGTGCGGAAGGTTACTTCATACCTTGGGGTTAATATGTCATTATAAAATAAAAGCTTTCACTTATGACTGCAAAAAGGGTAATTATACGGCAAAAGATAAGGTCAAAAATAGGTCAATTGTGAGTCCCAACAGTTAGGTGTGGTATTGACCCAACCAGGCGAAGGCGAGATTGATCATCCTATAGCAATCACGAACAGGAAATTATCAAAGGCTGAGAAGAACTACTCAACTACAGAGCACGAAGGGTTGGCAATGGTGCACATGCTACAAAAAATTTGACATTACTTGTTGGGCACAGACTTCAAGATCTGGTCAACAAGTTTGTGTTGGGGGGAAATATCTATAGGTGGCTATTTCTTTTCCACGAATACGAATTTGAGGTGATTGTGAAACCTGAAATATTGAATGCGGGACTGGATCACTTATCCATAATTGAGACAGGTGAAGAGCCCATTAATTTGGAAGAAGGATTGACGGATGCATAGCTCTTTGCTATACGTGTCACAGATGATTATTTTTCTGACATAATCCAGTTTTTAATCACTGGCACAACCCCAGAGGGATATTCTACACAACAGAAAAAGGAATTGGTGGTTCGCAAGACTGATTTTTCTTTGATCGCTGGACACTTTTACAAGATGGGCTCCGATGAAATACCGCGCTGATATGTTTTAGAGTTTGAATGATCCAACATCATCGTTGAAGCACATGGAGGAGTGGTGAGAGGACACTATGCAGGCAGAGCAACCATGCAGAATATTCTATGCATAGATTATGGTGGTCGATGGTGCATAAGGATTCTAAGGCATATTTTAGGATATGCGATGCTTGTCAAAGAATGGGGAAGCCATCATAGAGGGACGAACTGCCCTTAAACTCGTAAATTTCTTTGTAGGTGTTTAAAAAATGGGTGATTGAATTTGTGGGTCTGATACAACCACCAGGGAAAAAGATAGGTGCACGATGCATTATTACTACAACCAGGTATTTGACAAAATGGGCAGAAGGACAACTGGTTAAAGACTGTAGCACTACTACAACTGCGAAGTTCCTTTTCGAGTTTGTCTTAACTTGGTTTGGGTGTCCCAAGATATTGATGAGCGATAGCGGTACACATTTCTTAAATGAAACAATTGCGCAAAGCTTGAAGAATTTCAGGTCTATCACCAGAAGAGTATGCCCTATCAACCTCAAGCTAATGGTACGGTTGAAGCATTTAATAAGATCCTAGAGAGCGTGTTGACGAAGGTCTGCACCGTGAAACTTAATGATTGGGATGTACGCATACCAGCAGCCCCGTGGGCATATAGGACAACGTGTAAAAAATTAACAGGCCAAACTACATTCAGGTTGGTTTATGGGATAGAAGTTGTGATGCCCATGGAATATATTGTGCCAAGTTTGTGGATTACAATGTTGAATGATATGGATGATCGCGAGACTATGGAGGAGAGTCTCGCGCAGCTAATGGAATTGGAGGAAGATAGGTTTTTGGCAGGATTTCACCAGCAAGTGTAAAAGGAACACAAAAAGGTTTGGAATGATCAACATATAAAGAAACACACATTCCAGGTAAATGGTTTAGTGTTACTTTATGATAGAAAATTCATGAAGTTTCCTAGAAAATTTCAAATGCATTGGTTGGGGTCGTATGTCATCAAAGATATTATAGATGGTGGCACAGTTTAGCTCGCAAAGCTGAATGGAGAGATGTTTCTAGGAAAAATTAATGGAAGTCAATTGAATTTGTACAAGGGCTATCCTGCTCCTGCGCAATGACTATATGATGGTGGGATAGTCTTAATACTCCAGGTAGCTGCAAGGAAGTGTGGGACTATAAATTACCTTGCCTGCGAATGGAAAGGACCAAGTAAGGGGGATGCACGATGGAAGTGAGAAGAGCGTCAGGAGGAGCTGTGCCATGAAGGCAATGCCATTGAGATTGGTGCCATGTAGATGGGCCCAAAAGTAGCCATTGGGTGCACTGTAGTTGATTAGACGATAAATTTTCTATTAGGAGGAGTGGGGGGGCCACATTTATGGCACAAATATTTGGAAATCTGCTGCCAAAGATGCATTAAATATTGAGAATTGGAGGGAACGGTTGAATTTGAATTTGAAACACCTATAAATTTGGCATGCCACCCTACATTAGAACACTTCTCTCTCTGTCGATTATGAGATTTA
Source organism: Pinus taeda (assembly GCA_000404065.3). Lineage (NCBI taxonomy): Eukaryota > Viridiplantae > Streptophyta > Pinopsida > Pinales > Pinaceae > Pinus > Pinus taeda. The sequence continues at coordinate 185,542 of APFE031300898.1, forward strand.
TTTCCTTGTGTTGCACCATGAGCTGAAGTCTATGAATGAGCCTGATTGGGAAGAACTTTTCTCACACCGAGGGTTAGCTAACATGTCCAAAACTTTCCATAAGGCTTTCTTGGACAGAATGGCTGAAACTCGACCCACTGAAGCTGCAATGTCTAAACCCGCAACGACTGAAGTCCTACCCCCTATTCCAACGATGCCTAGGTCTCCTAGAACTAAGATGTCTGCCGTTGAGAAGAAACAAAAGAAACCGCACCAAGTTTCGGTGCACCAGTTGCCATGGAAAAACCCCACCGAGGTTCACCAAAAGGAGAAAATGGATAATTCACAACAATCGCATGAGCCCCTTGATCTTGGTGAAGAAGAGCTTCATGGAGGAATTGAGGAGATGGAAGTCGAAAAGGGTGACCCTATAACTCAGATCCCGAAGTATATCCCACCGCGAAAAGGAAAAGCGGAGGTGCCGAAAGACCCAGATACTGCCAAATTTATGGTTTATACACCACTGCTGCTAGAGAAGATGGTGTTTGAAGGCACACTATTAGGGCGCATTCCCTCGCTCAAGATGGAGGATTGGGACTTGGCAGACCATGAGAAGTTTCCACAACTTATTATAAATAAGTATTTGGTGAATATTTATTATGAAGAGACCGAAATAGCACGACTGGAGCCAATGAAGTGGGTCACGGGGGTTGAGAAAGCAGGCCAATTGAACATGCTCCGTGTGCCACATTTCAACAGATCAAACATCAACACAGTCTGTGTTCAACAATTTCTCACCCTAGTGCATGATGGGTGTCTCTGGTTGGGAGAACCCATCCCCATTACTGATATGCTGATCCACCAAATCACTATGTTTCCCCATCAAGGTGTGGATCTAGCAGAGGTATTTGGAGGAAAAACTAAAGAAAAACAACTCGCAGACCAAATGAAGAGCGAGTTTGGCTTGGTGAAGAAGTTGCACGGATATGCCATCCACTCTAATATAGACAAGGCTATACAATTTTCCACTCAGATCTTGGCCTGCAAGATCATGTGGAAATGTCTCGCGGACGAGGTTTCGATGCTTGTAATTTCATTAGCTGTGCAATATGCTAAGGGTGTGCTATACAACTGGGTGCAATACCTTTGCAAGGAATTTTTGGCCAATTGTCGTGAAGCACAAGATGAGGGAAAGGCATTTCACTATGCTTGGCTATTACTATTGATTGCGCTAGTCACGTGGAGGCTTCCAGAAGACAGTCAATTCCCTACACAAGAACTTGATTTTCCAGAAGCTGCGAAGTTCGCTTCGCTCTGGGCGACAAAGGACCTTGCGTGGGTCATGGTTACTAAAATGTTTTGGGTTATGTTCGAGATGGATCTTCGTGTGGTGATCAACTAGAGGTTGAGGCTGTCACCAACATTATATGAATAACTAGAAGCTTATGCAGAGTTCAAGGTGGACTTTCACAATGTGTCTATCTGTGCACAATGAAATCTGAAGGAAAAGTGGTACAAGTTACCCTACCTGGTGAGTGAGGCAGATGCACAGGAGGTCATTCAGAAATGGCTAGGGTAGTGATTGCAACCCTCAGATATCGATGCGGGTACAAGGCTAGGGAGAGTTCCTCCGCGCGGACCACAGTACTGCCTACGCAAAAGCAGAAGGAGGTTGAGTAGGTTGCAACAAGAGAGAATGCTGCGTAACAGAAGAAGGAAGCTGATGCCAAGGTAGCTGCTGCTAAGGAAACTACTGAGAAAGAGCAGGTGGCTAAGGAGATTACTATCAACATTGAGGAGTCTACTTCTCAGTACACCAAGGACAAGGAGGAGTCTGATGTTGAAGGAGGTGGGGGCACGTAGCAGGGAACCCCCTTTAGAGTACATAAGTGCTCTAAGGATCCAACTTCAGGACCTAGGAAGAAGCAGAAGTTCGACAAGAATGCACATGTTGATCCAATGGTCCTCACTAAGGGGTACTTGGATGAAATCAAAGATAAGGTATGTGATACCACAACTGAACTATGGACATAGTTCGAGTAGTAGTACCAATAGGCATTGGGAAATGTGCAAAAGGATCTGTGTGATCTGGAGATTCAAACGGGATGAATGCAAGCGAGCATGGGCTAGGGGATTGGGATTCAGGTGATCCTGCAGCAAGGGAGCGTGACTGTGCTGGATACATATCAGACTCTAGACCTTAGAGTCATTCAGTTTCCAGATGGGGCCATGCGTGCCTAGTCAAAGGAAGCAAACACCCAGCTGTCACAACTTAAGGATTTGGGTGTTAATCTCATGACACTCCCTATACAGACCCTCCATGAACTCCACCAAGGAGTATTCAACGCGCTAAGGGTCCGGGAGTAGTGCGCACTGTTGGTGATCATCGAGGTCAAGACCAACAACGTGCATATATTCGCAGAAAAGGTGCAAGCACTTAAGGAGAAGGAAGAAATGGCCACGCACAACCAGTCTTTGGAAGAAAAAATTACACAGGCATGTAATACATTGCCATAACTCAACATTACCGAAGATGCAGAGTCAACAACAAATATTCAGAAGTTGGCTACAACAGTCAGGGAATCCAAGGATGAAATCAATTGAGTCTAATTTGAACTTTAGTTGCATATCTCAGAGTTGCAATTGAAGTTGCAACTGACCACTTAAAAATCCAGGAGCAACATGGAGCAACGATTAAAGAGGGGATGGCCACATTAGACACAACAGTCAAGGAATTCACTAACTAATTTGAGCATGCCATGGAACTTTTGACATCTCTGTAGGAGGACCCTGCTCTACAGAAGATTGGTACTGATATTAGGGAGAAGAAACAACATTTTGATGAAATGAGCTCCTTTGCGCACACTTTGGCACTAGTACAATGTTTCCCCCAAATATAGGAAGGAAAACAACTGCAGACAAATATTGAAGAGTTGCACTATAAAGAGGCCATCTTAAGGGTGTTGGTGCACTAAGATGTCTTATTAAAAGCAATCTGAATACCTACATTAATCATCAACCTAGGGTAAGTCTGTTATTTCAAGAGTGCCAACATTGTATATGCAGTGAATTCAGAGGTCAATTCGTAATAAAATGATTTGGAATCATTGCAATCACTAATATCTATTTCTCTAAGTTCAATCCAAGAAATTTAGAAAGAAACCTTTAGAGAATTCTCAAATCTACTTAATCAATTCTACAAGAGACTGAATCAGAATGCAAGTAGAAAGAAGCACTCTCAGCAATCTAATTAGTATTGACACTAATTCATTTAATATGAAGGAAAACTATAGTAATTGAATCAACAAGTAACTAGGTAAACATCTAATGGAAAGAAGTCAACTATAACTATTGGCTTGTTGGGGCCTGACCCAGGTTCAGAGTTAGTTAGCCAAATAAATCCCAATAGTATTGGCCCTTTTGACAAGAGTCCGTGGAGCACGGATTGAGGTCTCACCCAAAGTAGTATGGGAGGGTGCTGGAACCAGGTTTCCGCACCCTGGAGATGTTTGATGAGTTCGACTGGTCTGCGGTTTCTCCTTGCGAGCAGGTTGCTTTGCGCGCCTTTCTGTTCCTTGCGACTTGATACACTACCTTCGCGCAGCCCTATCCCGGGGCTGTGCCACGTTTTGCACTATTACCCAAGACCTTGCTTATATTCCAATGTTAGTTAATTATCTTTGCCTACTTGAGTGCTTTGGGTTTTACTTAACAACATAAAACATTCATACAGGTGCGCGCAGTAAATAAACAATATATTTGCAAGTTATATCAATCATGTATTAACCGGAGAACATAAAAAAAAATTATAATCAAACTTCTCTTTATTTATTCTTTCCATGGTTACAGACTCAATTTGCCCTGCGTACTTAGCTGCAGGTGTCTGCGCACTCAACTACGGACTACTAGGCCTCTGTGCACTTAGCTGCAGAGCCTTTTCCTACTCTACAACCCAAAGACACACTTCACATTGTGATTCAATCACTTCGACTTCTCATCTTCTATTCTCCCTTGGTTATCTTATATACTTAGAGCCTCGCTCTATTTATACAATCCCATGGTCCGCGAACCATGGGTAGGTCTATCCAGCTGACAATACATTACAAAACTAGGGCAGACAACCCTGTGACCCTATTATGACTTCGTGCTCCATGCCTGCAATTCGTAGAGCTTTACAACAAGATTCAGTCAAAACTTGGGCTTTAAGCCCCAAAACATGCCTTGGGGGGGATTCCATGCCCAACAAGCCCCCAACACAAACATCGTGACTCGCCCTTGAGTCACTTTGTCGGTGCAACGATCTTGGCACGGAGTCCCTCCAACTGTTCTCGAACTGCGTGGAGGTCAATAGCACACTGAGCTACTGCTTGCTGGATCTGTTGCATACGCTGCTCTGAGACCTCTTTGTCGGGAGTGCTTCTCTACATCGATGTGTGCATCCCCTGCATGTGTGCGAGCTTGCCTTCGATTTCTTCTGTTATGTTGAAGGCCTTGTCGATCCAAGGTTGGACGTGCGCCTTTAGGATTGCTTCCTTTTGTTGTGCCACATCCACTTGCTCCTTCAATGCTTTAGCTTGCTGCATCCTCGCGAGCCTCTGAGTGAGGGCCATCGTCTACGCAGTTCCTTTAATGCTGTCATACTGCTGTTGGAGTTTACATGCCTCTGTCTCCAAGTGCTGGATGTTGGGGTCCTCATGTAAATTTGTGAGGACCTCAAATGATTCTTCCAACATGCTGGTGCAGTCTCGCACTGCACTGCCAATTTCCTCCAATCCCACTGTGATAGCAATAGCGCACTTTTCTTTAACTTTTGGGGGAGTGGATGGCTGTGCCTTTAACCGCAACTCAGTGATCTGAAGGTTCAACTTCAACTGAACCTTTCTCATTTCTTCCCTTGCCTCTCAGACCCCTGCTGCTAATTTGTGGATCCGCGCCTCCGCTGGTATGTCTGCTGAGATGGCTAACTACGGGACGCTTTGACAAGCGTCATCTATCACCTGTACCAACTGTTGAGTCCGCAACACCAATTCGTTGCTCCGCTAGCTTAGTTGTTCCATATTTATTTTCTGCTCACTAAGGAATTGGAGCGCGTGACTCTCCCTAGCTTGCAGCTCAACAATTATCCCATCCTGCAACACATATAAGGTCTCGTGTGAGAGTGCAACTAGATTGATACTGATACCTTTCAGCGTGCTAGCTGAAGGCTGGTCGACCTCATTTGATGCCACTAGTGCCCCTTCTGGCAGCACTATGGTGTTCGTTATCCGCGCGCACAATGTCTGCTCTGCTGCCGAGGATCTGACTGTACCAACCTGAGGGGGGCATACCTGTAATTCCTGCAATTGAGATTTGAGGGCCCCCAACACAATCTGGTTCTCTTGCATGAAATCTTGGAGAGCCTCATTGGTGACATCATGCATCGCTTCACTGATGTCGTGTAGATCACCCTCGATTAGGGTGATTGGGTCAATGGACTATTTTGAGGCCTTAATCTTCTTCCGCGACCTTACCCGCTTGACCGGGTGTTGGCATTTCAGCTGCGTTGATGCGGTTTGTGGGTCCGCACCTCCTTCTTCTATTTCTGCTTCCTCTGCTTCCTGCCCCTATGAAGGCATTGTTTGGCCATCGCCTGCCATCGCAGTTGCCTCCTGTGTTGCTGCTGCCTTTTCCTGCTCAACTTCTTTCTGTGCCGTGTCCCATGCTTCCCACACTTCTGCTACCACTGCTTCTTTTCTTCGCTTTTCGACCAACTGTGTGATGCATAGCTTGGCTTCATCCTTCTTTCGTTGTGTCGCCAACTTCTTGATTTTTGTGATGTCCGGGACATTGAAAATGATGTCATCAGTGGCTACAAGGGGTAGCTTTTTGCACTGTTTAGTCGGGTCCTTGCACACCCTGATATAGATGTTATGCATGTCTGCTTTAAATTCTGAAAAGCCCTGCAAACTGTTGTAAATAGTGGGTGACAACTGCGGTTTACAGTTGATCCCCATTCTGAGGTTCATTTCCATGAACACCCAGAAGATTTTGCTGTCGTGTATCCACTTAGAATCCTTCATGGCCCAGAGCAAAGCGTACTTCGTGGCCTCTGGTAGGTCCCTGTCAATTATGGGGAATTGACTATCCTCCGACAACTCCCCAACCACAAGCACTATAGACATCAACAATGATGCATAGTGGAACGTTTTTCCTTGTTCCTAGGCTTCGTGACAATTTTCTAAAAATTCCTTGTAGAGGAACCCAGACCAGTTAAACTGACCCCCTTTGTGCACTGCTCAGCTAGTGCTACCACCGGCACAGGCACTTCGTCCGTGCGGCACTTGCACATGACCTTTCCTGCCATGATTTGGGTCACTACGTGCACGACTTTCTCCTTGATGCTGGAGATGGCGTAGCCCCTTTTTTCTTTTCCAGCTTGTAGTTTTTCTTCATGGTCTCTGTGATGGCCAAGTCACTGCCCTTCCCTTCCGATATGTCTGCGGGGTCCTCTCCTTTTCATGGAAGTTGGGAGACACGGTGAATTAGGTTTGTCATGGTGGGGATGGGCTCCTCCAGCCACAAACACCCATCATGCACCAGACAGAGTATCTGCCTGATGACGAAAAATGGTTATTGGGGTGTGGTGGAAGTGCGGCACCTAAAGCAAATTTAGTAGTCCAGCCTTCTCCACTTCGCGTAACCACTTCTGTGGCTCTAGCTTTGTAACCCCCACCGCAGTGTTTTGCTTGGGCTTCATGAGGTTCCTTGTCTCCAGGTGAGGGAACTTCTCATGGTCAGCGAGGTCCCAATCTTCAAATTTTAGGCTTAGCACGCATCGCAGGTGCGTGCCCTCAAACATAATTTTATCTGGGAGGAGCGGGGTCTGGAGCGAGCTCTTGGTCTCGTCCTGGTCCTTGGGCACTTTCGCCTTCCCTTTTCGTAGGGGGGACATAGGCAGGCAATTTTGTTGCAGAGCACGTAGGATGAGTGTCCTCCTCCATGCCTTCATCCTCCTCCTTCACAATGATAAGATGCTCCAGATATTCTTCTTTTTCATCCGTTTCTATGGTGACGATTTTCCCCTTCTCCTCCATTGACAGTTTGGTGTGTAGCGGGTTCTGCGGGGACACACGTATGGGGACCATTACTTGTTTGTCCTTCTTGGGTCTTGGCGTGTGTGTGATTTCAAGATTTTTGCCACAATCCTGGTGTCTTCTGGCAAATCCCCCACAGTCATGATCTGCATGACCTCCTCAGTGGTCATTTCTATTATGTCCATAACATCCTCAACAGTTGCCATCATACTCGTCTGAAAATCTAGCACTTACAAACTCAGGGGCTCAATCAACGCTCAAATCACAACACTTAGGGCTCTGCTCAACCACTAAATTCGTAAATGACCAAGTGTTGCTCACTGGGCAGCCATTTTTATTTTATAGTACTTTTTGAATTCGAATTCGGCCATTCCCCCCAATTCCAGTTCATTAACGCTTTCTTGGCAGCATATTTTCCTAAATTTTGCCTATAAATCACGTCTTAAATGCCTGCCGCCTGCTCCATTTGGCCTTAAGTTGAGCATCCCATCATGAATAGTGACTTCAATGGTCACTTTCTTACCAACCCGTGCAATAGTGCAACCCCCATGCCCGATCGTGGACCTTGTGACTTTTTGTTTCTGCTCATAGCTCCAACCTCGCGTAGCTTCTGGGTAGAGTAGTTTATAGTCCTACATTTTATTTCAACTGCTTGGAGCGCTAAGACTGTTCCTTCCTTTGCTAGTCAGGTGGCCATGCCACCTATGTGCAGTTTCCTCTGATCATCCAACATTCCTTTTGGGAAAGACCTACCTTTTACTGTTACTGGCCGTGTCGCACACCTTATCCTCTGCAGCACATCAACCTAGTTAATTCTCTTAATAATATGCGGTCCAAGCCAATGCATCAGATTGATCAATTCACGACGATAGTCCTCAAGCTTGTCAAGATGATCGTGCGTACCTTGTTTTATCACCGTGGTATTCTTATTGAGAAACCCGTCCCTTATCTCGTCTTCCAACTTCTTGACTCCCGCTTCCACCAAAGCGCTTTTCCTCCTTAATCGCACCCTTTCTTTTTCAAGTTCTTGGAACCTAAAATTTCCATGTTGGATTTCTACTTCCAAGGTTTCACGAACTGTCACATCTATTGGTGTGATCATGCGCGGCCTAATTTCTCCAAGTATTATAGGGCTTACTTTAGTTGCTTCATACTCTAGCCTTGGTGGTGCCTGCACAGTCAGGGTTTCGCACACGGTCCTGTATGCCTAGAGAAGCGCTGGTACACGTAGGTCCCAGTCAACCCATTTCACCTGGTGGACTGTGTTCAGTGCTTCGCGTACTGTGTCAACAACTTCTGCGTGAAGATGCTTTTGCACGCTTGGTCTTACCATACTTCCCGGTCCCACATGGAGGGGTCATTCGCGCCATTGTCTTGCTCGCTCCTGCTTACTAATCATGTTTCCTACCGCGAGGACAATGTGTCTTCGTGCAGGTTGCATACCATATGCCTGTATCCATCGGGAAAGGTGGGCGTGCAGGCTGTTTAGTCTGCCATACATGGCTTTTATCCACATCTGAGGCTTCCCAAGTCGTAGGCACATCATCATTTTGCATTTGCGCTAGTCCTCAAAACTTTGTTGGTGCGTACCCCACCACCTTGCGGGCACAGTGCGTAGTACTCATTTTAGAGCGTTGAAACGCTGTTGTTTTGGCACTTATTTTTAAAATTTGTTCAAGAACTCCTCAACTTCACCTAATCCATCATACGTAGGTAGATCCCTTACCTTTGTTGCTATGCAACGCAATGACCTTGTCATCATGTTACAGTTGAGCGTGGTTACCTCATGTAACCGATTCTGCCATCGTTCTATTTCTTCGTCAGAATCTGATGTGCATGAGCTTTCGTGCTCCCAAGATATTCAACCATCCGCAGTGGGATTTACATAGCCTTGCTCCCACACGATTATCTTGTAGATGCACTCCAGATCATCGTCGTTGTCGTTATCGCACACTCATTTTGTGTAGCGCGATCCTTCTGTCGGGTCTAAAGGTACCACTATGCGCAATGAATTCTTCTCAAAAATCATCTTGTGCTTCTTTAGATTTATCACTCCATTCATGCCAGTGGCCCAATCTATTCCTAGTAACGTGGGATAGGGATTGCTGTCATCAACAATATCTATCACTTCGAAATCTACTAGCATTCTTACTCCTTCTATATCTACTGTGATTCCCTACAAGCTCCCCATGAGTAGGATCTTCTGCTAGTTTTCCATTCGTAGTTGGATAGGATACCATTGCAATGCAGGCTTGCCCATGCGCTCTCATGTATTCTTTGGTAGGATGTTCGCGTCCGTTCTTAGATCCAGAATCACTTGATCCATCTCATATTCCCTGATTTGCGTGGTCAGTCTCATCTTCCTTCCTGTTCGTGTCGTGTGCTTCCCAAGATTCCAGACTACGTGCGGTTCTCCTGGTGCGGACCCAACACATCTAGTTATGAGTTCTTATAGCCCCTTCACATCCTTGTTGTCACGAAACAACTTCATGCATGTTTATAAGAATTTAGTGAGCATCGATGGGTCCATTTCTAGTTCCAATCTATCTTTACTTCCTGAAGTGGAGGCATGCATGAAGCTCCTCTTAGCTTCCATGGATGTCTCTTTAGCATGCTTGAAATCAAATTCAGGTTCCTTCGTTGGAGCCTTGCGAACCCAAGTACTTTCTTCTGGCTACTTTCCCTTGTCATCCCCCGCTGTAATACCGCTTCGAAGCATGATATTTACATTATGTTATTCCTCACGTGGCTCAGACCTCATCATTTGCAGGTTCTGAGACGGGGGAGGTTGGAGTGCTCCTTTATCACGTAGCCTCACTATTAGTGTTGGACAGTCCTTTGTCTCATGATCAAAAAATATATAATACAAGCATGATGGTTGCGTTGGATTCGTATAGTCGCCGGCATAATGTCTTGGCTCTCCGCAATTGTAAGTATGAGTTGGCCGCAACCTCTTCCTGGTCCCATTCCTCCTCGACCTCGTTTGCGCCCCTGAAATCCAGTGTGCGCCATTCCTGTGCTTTGATCAAGGGCCCGTGTTTCGGCCTAAAATCTATAGGTAGGAGTTCGATCCATCATTAGTTCATAACTTCTAAAAGTGTGCTTGTCATGTCCCACCAATCTGCAGAAATTATAGAACAACTGCTGGGAAGTCGATGTATACTTCTGTAATAGATGGTAGTTATCTATAGCATGCTTCCCTCCTATCTAAAAAATCATGCACCACAATGCAGGCACCGCACTTGGCCTTACTTGTTCCTCCTGTCTCAATGGCATTGGTCCTCCTCTTGTGAGGTAATTTGCGAACACCGGGAAGTGGTCTTTGTTGTGCCCTTGGCCCTTGCACTTTACGCACCATACCTCGTCGCACACTTCTGGATGAGCTGTTCTGTCTTGTTTCAAACTCTGCATCTCAAAGCACAAGTTTTTCAACTACGCGTGAATCTGTTGGACTCCCAGGTTTGGATCTTATATCGGAGTCTCGTGCAATCTCATTGCGACCTCCAAAGCTTCAGCCTGAGTAGTTAGCCTCTATTGCGACAACACGTTCTATAAATGCGGTGTTAATGATGCTACAAACCATTCACGATGTTTCCCAACTATTAGTGTCATGTTTGCTTCACAAATTGTGCACTTCAATCTTTGATCTAGCTCCCACAGGGTTTTGCCTAGTAGCAATGTGATTTCCTTGAATCCAATGATCGACTGTGCCTCCGATTTTGGTCTGCTAAATTCCTTGTTTAGTGCAACTTGGATATCCGCTATCCCTGCATTCGGATTGTCATTGGAATGTTTAATGTACCAGGTCAGTGTGCGTTCCTGCAGAGCGTTGACCAATGTTGCCTTCTTTATATTGTCGTTCATGACACCCTGTGCTTCCCATAACGCTTTTACCACGAACCAAAATTGGTTCGGATCTTCATTCCCTACTCCCTTGAACACTGGTAGCTTTATCGCTCTAGCCATACTGCTTTACGGTGGTGGTATGGGCGAGGTCGGGGGTGAAGATAGTGAAATTGGTTGTGGTGTGGGTGGGGGTGGTATGCGTAGAATCCTCTGATTTATTAGATTGATCGCACTTCTTGGTGAAAGCTTCATGAGTTCTTCCTTGCCTTCACGTAGAGGTGAAATTAAGGGGTTAGTTTCTAGTTCTATGCTACCTTTGTTTTTGTAGATCCTCCCACTTCATGTAGCCCCAAACATCAATTTATTCACATAACCCGCTTTTCACACAGTAGCATTTTAATCCAGGTGTTCAAAGATTTAACGTACTTACCTCGCGGTCCCTTGAGGAAGCGTCGTTCTACCTCGCTATAGCTGACCGAAGTATCTACCACAAATTCAGCGATGAACCCTCCTATGATCCGATCCAACCAGTGATTGACAATGCGTGTGATCATATCTTCTGATGCTTCTAGCTTGCGCACCAACTCTGGAGTCCACACAATAGGTTTGTCGAGTTTACAGCTTCCTTGGCTATCTGCTAGCCTCGCGATCCACTTGTACAACTTAGTAGGGAAGGTTGCAAAGAAAATTTTGTGGATTTCCATATATAAGTAGCAATCTAACCACTTTTCCTTTGACAATTGTGAATTTCTGTTTTCCTGTGCTGCAAACTCATGAATCTTTTTGTCCAACCACTCTTCAATTCCTTTCTTCGTCAGATTCTAGTGAACCATTTGTTGTCTTGTTGGGGCTTGACCCAAGTTCAGAGTTAGTTAGCCAAACAAATCCCAGTACTACTGGCCCTTTCGGCAACAGTCCACGGAGCGCGGACTGAGGTCTCACCTGAAGTAGTATGGGAGGGTGCTAGAACCAGGTTTCCGCACCCTGGAGATGTTTGATGAGTTCGAATGGTCTGTGGTTTCGCCTTGCGCACAGGTTGCTTTGTACACCTTCGCATTCCTCATGACCTGATACACTGCCTTCACGCAGCCCTATCCTAGGGTTGTGCCACGTTTTGAACTATTACCCAAGACCTTGCTTATACTCCATTGTTAGTTAATTATCTTTGCCTACTTGAGTGCTTTGAGTTATACTTAACAAAAAAAAACATTCATACAGGTGCGCGCAGTAAATAAACAATATATTTGCAAGTTATATCAATCATATATTAACCCAAGGATAGATACACAAAATTATAACCAAACTTATCTTTATTGATTCTTTCCATAGTTACAGACTCGATTTGCCCTGTGCACTCAGCTGCAGGGGTCCACGCACTCAGCTATGGACTACTAGGCCTCTGCACATGCAACTACAGAGCCTTCTCCTACTCTACGACCCAAAAACACACTTCACACTGTCACTTAATCACTTAGACTTCTCATCTTCTAATCTCCCTTGGTTATCTTATATACTTATAGCCTCTCTCTATTTATACAATCCCATGGTTTGCGGACCATGGGTAGGTCTATCTAGCTGACATTACATTACACAACTAGGGTGGACAACCTTGTGACTCTATTATGACTTCGCGCTCCGTGCCCGCAATTTGCAAAGCTTTACAACAAGATTCAGTCAAAAGTTGGGCTTTAAGCCCCAAAACATGCCTTGGGGGGGATTCCATGCCCAACAATAACCTTGAGATTTATGATAATGAACAATAATCAAATGTTTAAATCAACATAATCAATTCGATAAAGATTATCGCCTAGATGTAACACACATCTAAATCTAGAATCTTGTCTTAACAACAACACAAACCAGAATCATCAATCCTCATAGCATTTGGAATAGTGCTGACTTTACAGATTAACAATAATGAATAATTACAAAAATAAATAGAAATTATTATAACACAATTGAAGTAGTAGATCTCCTATTGACTCGACGTAAGTCTCCAAAAGTCCCCGTTGAGAGATATTCAGAATATGATTATGGATGAAACACAATCTTCTTCATTAAAATTAATAACAGAGTTACAACATCACAGTAATGGAAGTATCTGTGTCCAAAAATAATAGTTACAATATCAAAACTCCTAACTAGCTGTTCAATTCACCTCATGGCTTTATATAACTTTTGGAAAAACAAATGGATAGAAGCGAATCCTCAGGATCAGGGAATCCTGAGGATTTCGCAACCCTCGATCTGATTTCATCATAGAATAACATTGGTCCTCTTGGTCTTCCGCTATCCCTTCTACTCAAGACACTGTCCTTTTCCTTTCTTGGCTACTGTTGTTCTGTCGTTTGAATAATAGTGGTCCAATCCGCATCCCTGCATATAAATATAGTGAAAGGTGGTTTTTCGTGCTAGATTTATCCAATTTATTAATAATCGATTTTACCTAGCTTCTGCTATTGTTTCTTCTATATTTATTTCTAAAATTAAGATAAACACATGAAGACAAATGCTTAATTAAGCTATTATGAGGAGAAAGCATACCTTTTCCTTGACCCAACATACTCCCCTTCTTACCTTTTTGCATGTCCTCATGCAATAAGATGGTTGAGGTGTAGTTGAGTCAAGGAATAAGAAGGATATACTTCCTCCATATACAGCCTAAAACAATTTTTCTGTTTGAACACTGCAAAATCCTAGTTCACTTGGTGATATGGCAAATTATAATCACTGTGATACCCATCAGGAGGATACCAGATAATTAGACTTTTGTATCGACACCCTATCCAATCAGGGCCCATGCTTAGGACCATATTTCTGTATTTGTGTAGGTGAGTGGAGGCAATTTTGAAATTTCTAAACCCAAATGGCTCCCTATTCCTGACATTGTTACTAGAGGCTTCCCATATTTATCTGGTTGTAGACAAAGATTCTTCTTTAATTTCCTGGAAGTATTCCTTCCCTGCCTGTATGATGTTGATATGGAGTGGTCCTAATTGACCCATAACACCTGTTCGTATCATGAACTGTTTGTGATGGAGAGAGAGGTGTAGGGGTTTTGTGGGTTCTCCCATAACCCATAAGTCTATACCATGTTCCCTCTTTTGAAAAGTATTATGGGCTTTAGCCCATTTAATCTGATTATTGGCAAAGGAAAGAAAAGCTTGAAATTGGATATCCCCTATGAAGGGGCCATGATTACTATCTAAGTCATCCTCTAAGAAAAAATTATGCATAAACAATTCACACAAAAGGCATTGTACCTGTTCATTCTGTTCTTTGAAACACTTGAAAAATTCTGGAGTGGTCTTTATTTTTGTTGACTTACTAGCCTTAACAATTTTAACCTTCAATAAGAGGTATCTTTCTAGTAGGAATAGTGCATAGTTGGTGGCAGGTGCTCAACATGAAAAGGCATCTGAGTAGAGAGAGAAAACGGTCTCGATTTTCTCCTTAGCCTTCTGCAGCTTGGTCTATGCTTTTTTGACTTTCTTCTGTTCATATTTGTAATTAGCAAAAGTCTCATCCTCTGTGATAGTAAGTGCCTCAAATTTCTTTTACAATTCCTAGTGGACTTGTAGTGGCACCATTTCTTTTTTATGCTGAGCCAACTCCTAGTGAGCCTTGGTTAGTTTGTTTTGCAATTTTATAATGACCACTTCCCTTACTAGAGGAATGTAATTAGGTGTTTCCTCTATCTGGACTTCATCATCTTGTGTTACCATTAGGTCATTTTGAACAACAGTCTTAGTTGCTTCTCGGGTCATACAACAATCAACTTGAGTGTTTTCTTTAGTATCAGTTTGAACAACAACTTCAACTGTTCCTTGGGGCATATGGAAACCTTCCTGAATATTGTATGCAAAATTGGTTTGGATAGAAACATTAGTAGTGGGGAAATCCATTTGGGTTTCCACTAGGAAAACGCAAGGATCTTCTATCTGCATTTCACTACTCTTTAAAAGACATTGCTGTATTTGGGTCCCTTTTGAACAAACCAAAGGGGTATCGATCTGGGTTTCAATATCTTCCCAAGAGCAGTGTCCTGTTGGGTCCCTACAGTCTCCAATTCTGTTTTCATTTTCCAGACCCTAACTGCTTCCTTCAACCAATCTCTCAACTGCTTAACTGCTTTCTTCCACTTCCCATACTTTTTGAGTCCTCAATCTATCCTTATATGTTTTCTTTATCATGAGGTCTTTGATCGGTGGTGGCACATCTGTATTTACTTCAGGTTCAGGTGGAATTGTGCCAATATCAAGATGAGGTTCTAATGGAACCGTGTCTCCTGATGGATTCTCGCCTTCCAGGTCTATTTCTTCATGAGATTCCCTCTTAGGAGACTCCATGGAATGGTGTCTCCTGAGCAACTATCATTTTCAGGGTCTTCTTCTATATGCGCATCATCCTCTATGGACTTTATAAAAATAGTGCCCCCTGGTTGATATTCACCTTCCAGGGTTTCTTCGGTAGGGTTTTCCTTTATTGGGGGTTCCAGTGGAGTAGTAACTTCTATTTGATTTTCCTCCCCGAGGGTTTCCCCTACATGAACTTCTACTTCAAGGGGCTTATCCATAGAAGGAACTGGTTCCCTCTGTCCCTCCAAATTATTAGTACATGGCAAGGTTTCATCATGAACAGAACTTCCAACAGGGGAAGACTGGTTAGGGGCATAATTTTTCCCTTCAGAATTTCCAGATATCTCCCTTCATTGAATATCCCCATGTTCTCCAGTACTCGGGCAACCTCTTCCTCATAATTCCGAAGAGGGTCATCTTGTGGAATTGGAGGGGGCATGTGAGATGGCCCTGCCTCTTGTATTTGAATTGGGGTGTGTCACTATGATTTTACCCTCGCAGAGCATCTTCACTTTACTGGGCCCAAGGCCAAAGAGGGATTCTTTCTTTTCTATGTCCTTTTCAGACCTGTCAATCTTGCCCCAGACTGTTCAATCTCTGGGTTTTCTATAGGTGGAGTCAAAGTAGGATTTACAAGGTTATCCTAGGTTAAATGCTACTGGGCCAGTCCATGAATGATGATTAATTTGATCAACCCATGATGGATGATGACTAGATGTGGATCCTTTGCCTTTCTGACTCGATGTGAAACGTCATGCAATACATAATTTAAATAAAATGGCAAGTTAACTGTGATTTTTTGTTTCAAAATATCTAACTATTTAATTTGATGAGGTTTTACCATGTCCTAACATCCGTCACACATGATATACCTCTGCACAATGGCTACCAATTCCTTCCATGGTTGTCTTAAAGTTGTAGGGTGAATCCCTTTTCCTTTTCGCACCAATTGCTCCTCTGGGTCTTGGAATAATGTGACTGCTCCCTGCAGAAGAACATGTTTGTCCATCCATCTCATTCCTTCTCCTGGAAGTCTGGATACTTCAAATGTGACTGCCTCAGAGACCGTTATGTTCCTGCCTTTCACCGTGGTGCATCCATTCTGTAAATTCTGCAGAAATTCAAGTGTCATTTTCTCGTGAAATCCTTGCAATTTGGTCAAGTATTGTATCCAGCTGGCGCGCTCAAGAATCACACAAGACTGGTATGATACCCTGAGCATTGTGGGTTAATTTCAAATGGATTTTCCTCCCATGGCTGTTGTTTCTCAGTAGCTGGTTCACTTTCAATTTTGCATGCACCCCTCTCACACTTTCACAGTTTGGAACAACACCATAGAACGTTAAAGTTATTGATAGAGCAATGATGTTGTTTTGAGAGTTAATATCAAAGTAAATTATGTTATTTGTCTCATCAACAATATTTGGTGCAAGATCATAATTAATTAGCATGCTACCCATAATTGTTGCCTTCCCCCCTCCAATCAGAAAATGGTTTGATAATTATTACACACGCGCATCCATAATACAGTCCTTTAACCAGAAACCAGTTTAATAATCATCACACAAGCTATCCATAAATCATCGCACATGTTGTTCATAACGCAAACCATCCCTCCTCCAATCAGAAAAGGGTGTCCACACCCACCAATCACAGAAAAAGGGAGAAAGCGTCGATAAGTCATAAATGCAGGCAAACAATCAAATAAAAGTGGCATAAAATATGACAAAGGCAACCAGAGTAGTACACATCAAAAGATTTGAAATGCCCGTAAAAATAATAAAATAGAGATTTAGATCATTATGTAAATATATATTTACCTTAGGTGGGAAGGTGACAAACACACGACCGACAATAAATGTTAATGACTGTTGGTAAAGTGATTGGAAAATAATGATATAATGCATATAAAGATATAGGATACCATGCATGTTGGCTAATTGAATTAGAAATGTTGTTCAAATGAAAATTCTCCTTTAGAAATGAATCCATAGGTGGTTATAAGATAGAGTGTATTTGGTAGTGTAACATAGTACTTCAATACCACAAGCAGAGCCACTGTTGCCAGTAGGCATTCATAGCCTTGACAAGGTTGATTTTTAACCCCAAAAATGAGCTAGGGTCCTCCTTTTAGTTATTTATATGATTCTCGTTATCCTTGCTATAAAGAGACCACTATGTTGGCATGGTAATTAGATAATCATAGTGCCACTCACCAGGATATAACAAAGTGATCAGTCTGGCTTGTGATGAGACCCCCTGTCCTTATGACAGTTTTAACTATCAAGAAGGTCATTACATTGGTGTGGTGGCCATAATTGAATGTACCTATTACATCCTTATGATCATGGTAGGCTAGCTCGTACTGAGACCCCCTATCCTCTTTAAGACAATGTTTGTTGAATTTTCATATTTTCATATTTTCATGCTTTTATTGTAAAGGGAGGGACACTCATTTACCCCTTAAGAGTCAGGGATGGCGTAAGAAGTAAAAAAATTCCAATGAAAGTTATGCTTTTATCCGTATATCATCATATCAAAGGAGTTTGTCCATTTGAAAGTGTAAAAGATAAACCAACATGGTATTAAGTTAATAAATCATTTTATGATGTGTCCAAAGAGAAGATATTCGACTAGTCATTGTATACGTGCACCATGTTAGCTTTGGAATAAACATGACCATCAAAAGGTTTCATAAGTCATAATGGTATTAATATTACTGTTTTTCTTTATCTCGGGTACAAATTCAAAATCCAATCATATGGTTTTCACTCAAAGCATGGAAGAAAAATAAAATGGTGGAAAAGAATGACCGATGATGGAATAACAAAAAGAAATCAAAGCTATTAATTCTATTGCACATTGGTTGTTCGATTGATTGAACAACAATTGTTCGGTTGATTGAATAGAAAACACACAAAAAATAATCAATGTTGTTCAATTGATTGAACAACAATCATTCAATCGATTTGAAAAACTAACAAAAAAAAAAAGAATGAGTGTTGTTTAGTTGATTGAACAACAATCATTCAATCGTTTGAACAACAATATTTGAACAGTAATCGTTCAATCGATTGAACAACAATCGTTCAATTGATTGACCAACAAACTACGAAAAAGAAATTGGTGTTTTTCAATCGATTAAATAGTAATTGTTCAATCGGTTGAACAACAAAACACACAAAAAGAAATTGGTGCTGTTCAATTGATTGAACAACAATCGTTCAATCAATTGAATAGAAAACACAAAAAAATTTGTGCTGTTCAATTGATTAAACAACAATTGTTCAATCGATTGAACAAAAAAACATATAAAAAATAATTGGTGTTGTTCAATTGATTGAACAATAATCGTTCAATCGATTGAACAAAAAAACACACAAAAAAGAATCGGTGTTATTCAATTGATTGAACAACAAAACACATGAAAAAATTGGTGTTGTTCAATTGATTGAACATCAAAACACACCAAAAAATCGGTGCTGTTTAATTGATTGAACAACAATTGTTCAATTGATTGAACAACAAAACACACGAAAAAAACAGTGCTATTCAATTGATTGAACAACAAAACACACAAAAAAATCAGTGCTGTTCAATTGATTGAACAACAATCGTTCAATTGATTGAACAACAAAACACACAAAAAAATTTGGTGTTGTTCAATTGTTTGAACAATAATCGTTAAATCGATTGAATAGAAAAACACACAAAAAAGGGCAATCGATTCTATTCAATTGATGGAACAGTAATCGTTCAATCGATTGAACAACAAAACGCAAAAAAATAAATCAGTGTTGTTCAACGGATTGAACAACAATTATTAAACACACCCAAAAACAAGAGAAATCCGCACATCTACATGGTGATGCCTAACTAAATTGCAATCAACCGTAAGAGAATATATACATTATTTACAACTGAATAAAGATACATTTTTAGGAAAGTAAAGCTTCCAGGTCATCATCCCCTGTTGACAAAAAGAATCTTTGGTGAGTGGTTTGTGATAAAGACGCACCCGATGTCCATTCACCTTGAAAGAATGGCCAAAATCATCAATGGTAGTCATAGTGAGAGTGCCATTGTTATGTATCTCTTGAATTTCATAAGGGCCAAGCCACCTTGTCTGTAACTTTCCCGGAAAGTTTTGGAATCTCAAATCACAGAGGAGCGCCTAGTCTTGTTTATGAAACATCTTCTTTTTAATAAGATCGTCGTTCCACTTTTCCCTTTGCTGCTGAATAATTGCGATGCATTGTAGAGCAAGTAGTCGAGCCTCGTCCAATTCAATTATTTGTTGAATTTTTTTAGTTTGGGCCTCTATCAGATCTAATCCCACTTCTTGGGCTGTTCTGAGAGTCTTTATTTCAAATTCAATAGGAAAGATAGGTTCTTTTCCAAATACAAGTTGGTACGGAGAATATCCAGTAGTATTTTGCCAAGTTGTGTGATAGGTCTACAAGGCCTTTGGCAGTCTAGCAGCCCAGTCCCATTGATGTGTCGAAACTATCTCGGTCAGAATTGCTTCTATGACCTTATTGGTGCTTTCAACCTGCCCATTCACCTGTGGGTGATATGGGGAAGTGACTCTATGTGTGATGTGGTGGTTCCTTAGAGTGGCTGTAATTTTGTGTCCTACAAATTGCCATCCTCCATCCGTTATCACTTCTTTACGTAAACCATACCACACAAATAAACCAAAAAGGAAATTAATTACAACTTCTTTTATAGCCCTTGGCAAATCTACTGTTTCTACCCACTTTGTTACATAGTCTGCGGATGAAATGGGCCAACAAAATCCAATGCCCATCATTCGAAAGGTTTTATTACCAATTGGGTCTCCAACAACATTTGGCAACTATCACAAGCCTAAACATATTTCTTAACGTCTTTAAAAATAGTGGGCTGATAATAGCCCATCTATAATACCTTATGTCCTGTTCTACGATCTGCTAAGTGTCCTCTACATGGCTCGTCATGACAAGCCTTCAGGATGTCATAAATTTCATTTTCATGAATGCATCTGTGTATACACATATCAGATCCTGTATGAAAAAGGTATCCACCAATCCAAGAAAATCGGGCACTGCGCTAGACAATCTATTTCATTTCCCTTGTTGTCAAGTGTCTGGGCAGCTTTCCCACTGCCAGATAGTTTTCTACATCTATATAACATGGCGTTTTGATTGCTACGACAAACAAATGTTGGTCTGGAAACTAGTCATCTACTACCAATGGATCATTTATCTTTGGAACCTGAGACAGAAAATAAGCGACTGGGTTTTCCTTCCTCAGATGATCTTTGATGGTGATATCAAACTCCTACAAAAGTAACAACCAACGAGTCACTCGACCATTTGTAATAGGTTTATTAGCTAAATATCTTATGGCAGAATGATTAGTATATAGAAAAACTTGATAGCTAGTTATCTAATGTCTAAATTTGTTTATGGCATAAATGACAACTAAGAATTCCTTTTCTGTTACTGTATAATTAAGTTCAACAATAGTAAGATTTTTGCTGATATAATATATAGCATAAGGTTTTCTGTCCTCCTCTTGGCTGAGGACAACACCTATTGCTACATCTGACGCATTCGTGGAAATGTGGAAAGGCAACTCCTAGTTGGGTCCACATAATACAGGTGTCGTCGAAACTAATTTCTTCAAATCTATAAAAGCTATGTCACATTTATTATTCCATTTAAAAATATAGGATAATATATGTTGAATGAAAGTCAACATTTCCTGTTAAAGCATATAAAGGCGCAACAATTTGTGAAGTTTTTTTGACAAACCTGCAATAATAACTTGCATAACCAAGGAAGCTACGTACCTCTGTCTGAGTATAGGGTGTAGGTAGTAGGAGAATTACCTGTATCTTTGTTGGATTTACCAGTATCCCAGCTGCAGAGATGTAGTGTCCTAGGATTACACCTTCTGTCATCATCATGTGACACTTAACATTGCTTAAACACAACCTGGTGGCGATGCATCATTCCAAAACCTTCTCTAATGTTTATAGCACTTGATCAAAGTCATCCCCATTCGGGGCAAAGTCATCCATGTAAAATTCAAGTCCTTCATTTATCAGATCAACAAAGATGCTGAGTATGGCTCTTTGAAATGTAGCTGGGGCATTGCATAAGCCGAACGGTAACACTGTAAGAAAATGTACCCCACGGGCAGGTAAAGGTGGTTTTGTCTTGGTCTTCAGGGGCGATTTGGATCTAATTGTAGACGCTGAAGCTGTCTATAAAAGAAAATAATTGTTTCCCTACCAGAGTATCAAGGACTTGATCAATAAATGGAAGAGGGAAGTGATCTTTCTGTGTAGCCTTGTTCAATTCCCAGTAATCCACACAGATACGCCACTTCCAATTTTTCTTGGGAACAACTACCAGCGGAGAGACCCACTTGCTATCTAAAATGGGATAAATGAAATTCACATCCAGTAGCTTATGTAGCTCTTCTTTTACAATATCTTTGAGGTGAAGATTCAATCTCCGCTGAGGTTTCCAGATAGGACGAGCATCCTTTTCGGTGTAGATATGATGCATTCATAACTGTGGGTCTATGACCTTCATGTCTGGATAGTCCTAGGAAAAATCCCCTTTATATATTTGTAGGACATGAATGAGCTTTTGTTGTTGGTCATTTTCCAAGCTATTATTAATGTTTAAAACCTTACCTGGCTCAATTTCAATAGACTTGCTGTTATGAACAACAATTGTCTGGATATGTTGATCATCGGTATCTTTCAGAGGGTCTTCCGAGGCTTCATTGTCAAGAATTGCTTTCAACATTTGACATTTGACATTATTCATATTATCTAGTTGATTAATAAATTTATTGATTATATAATCTTTAGTCTAATTCTCGAATTCAAGTGCTTCTGCTACTGTAAGAGGTGAATGAATGCTTTCTTCCATGTATGCAGGTGGTTGTTTGTGTATTTTTAGAATGGGTAGACTTGGTTAGGCAGGAGGATATAAAACAAGATTTTTTACAACATCCCTCTTAGCAATGGTCATGCTACCCTCTCGGCAACCTATATAAGCATTAGCTATTGCCATCCAAGGTCAGCCCAAAATCAAAGGGTGCCCATCTAATTGACTCTTTGGGTTTATAACGAGAAAATCTACTAGATACTCCCATGAATCGACAGAAACCGTAATATCCTGTAAAGTTCCGTCAGGTATCACCATCGAATGATCAACAAGTTATAACAGGGTGGTGGTTGGTTCTAGAGCTATAATACCGAGTGTATTATAGGTTTCTGTTGTTAAGATGTTAATGGTTGCACCCAAATCAACTAGTGTGTTTGAAAAGAAGCGGCCATATATTTGGACTGTAACTATGGGATTCCTAGGACCTTCATACTCTATCGGAGTTTCCCCTCCCAAAAGAAAATCAGACAAGGTCCCTACAACATGAATGGTAGGTGGAGCTTTTGCTTTCCTCACAGGCTTTTTTGTGCATAGCTCTTTAATTGTTTTAGCATAAATAGGAATGTCTTGGATGGTCCGGAGGAGAGGAATTTTAACACAAAGATTTTTCAGTTCCCCTACAAGATCAAAGTCTAGATAAAAAAATTGTTTAGGTATTGTTAATCTTTTAGGGAACAGGGGAGAAGTAACTATGAGTTTTTCAGGGTCTCTATGCTCAACTGTATCTTCTCCTTGTTTTATTTCTATGTCAGTCACAATCGATGGTGTATTTACAAGTGGGGTTTTTAACTCAATTGATATATGGTCTCTGTCTTTCTCAGGAGCGATAATGTGTCCTGATCTCAGTCTAAGTTCATTACATTCTTTTTGTTCAATTTCATAGTCTAAGCTTTCGACGATTTGCACCAGCTAAACCGATCTGTTATTGGGATTTGGATTCAGTTGGCCTGGCAATTGAGGATGCAGAAGGGGCTGAGGATTTTGTTGCAATGGATATGGAGCTGATAATGTAGGTTGAGGTTGAGGACCCATCCCCATAGGCGTATTGGTTATCCCTAAAGGTCACTGCCAATTCGGAGACTAGTTCGGATTTTGTGAAGTAGAGGCAGGCCACTGGGATGGATATGAATTACCTTGCCAAACAGGAGTAAAAGGAGAATTCAACCAACCATTACTTGGAAAGGACTGAGTTGGCCAAGGTTTCATAGGAAATGGTTGGGATTTCCAATTCAATTAAGGTGATTGACCTTGCCATGCTGCCCCATAATTCTGAACCTGATTAAATGATGAAGAAGGAAAGAACTATGCTATGTCTTGTGACATACCTATGGGTTTGGCCTCCCACTATCGACACTGGTTCATTAATTATATTGGTTCTGTCTCTTCTTCTGCTTCTTTAAAAACTTCTTTTAGGCCTAGAAGTGATGGACACTGCTCAGTGGAATGGTCCTTGGTGCAAATAGTGCATGTTTGGACCATGTCCAATGGACACTCCTACTGGCTGTGCTTCTTTTGGCAGCGTGGGAAAAAAATGACCAAGTTTTGTTATGCTAAGGCTTGTTTCTGTTTAGCCTACAGGACTTCCAACTGCATTGTAAGGGTTCCCAGGATGTCTGTCTTGAAGTCTTCCAGGAGGTTACTGTTTTCCATTCTTTTTACACCTCCATTGTGCGGTTTGCTTTCTCTGGTCATAGGATCTCGGCTTCCTGTCCCGGTGTGTGTGCTACCTCGTGAACACTTGATACATAAGCGAATGATTTCATCATAATCCTCTTGAGAAATATCTCCCTTACCCATCAAATTGAGAATTTCTATCCATTCTTCTTTCATTCCCTTAATTAATATGGTTCTCAGGACTTCTTTTGGTAATGTGGAGTGAGGGGATCTATGAAAATTATAGTGAAACCGTTCAACATATTTTGCTAGAGTTTCATGATCCTTTGCATCCATCTTAAAGATTCCATCTTTTAATTCCCTAGTCCTGTAAAAGTTCTGGTACCTTGTGAGGAAATAAGTTTTCATGTCATCCCAAGAGTTAATAGTATGTCTGCCTAAACCCATGAACCACCTCAAAGCTACTCCTTTTAGAGTATAAGGGAAAAACTTTAATTTTTAGGGTCGGTGGTATAGTCATACCCTCTTCAGAGGACATGAAACTCGAATAAGAAGGCATCCAGATCCTCTGTGATCATCCCATGAAAGGTTGGGAGGTTTTGCAAGGGAATAACTTTCATATGGACATTGGCTACCAGGTCGACTATGGCATATTCCAATGTCGAGGTCTGACCTTGAGGTACCTGGTTTTCCATTTTGTCAAAAATGTGCTAATATCCTTTGGGGATTTTAGGGGATGCTATTCAAGTAAGAGCAGGATTCCAAATCTGAGTTGGTTTTGTAGCACTGCCTAGATCTTGGATCACATGAGATCCTAATTCGGATAAATGTGGCTCTACCTTAGCAGTTCCACTAGTTTCTCCCTCTCCTTCTCTTAATTTGCACGATTTTACCTCTTAAAAGGATCAAAATGTGAAGTTGTTGTAACGTGAAAGCTCCGTTCAGATCCTCCAATTTTGCTATGAATCTCAGCGTAAGTTGTAGATGGTGAGCCTGCTACTTGAGGGATTACAATAGGGCTTTTTCCAAATACAATCCAAAATCCTACTGATGCCTAAGACTATGCTTTTCTTACTATTTCGTCTATAAAAGTTGATCTCCCAAGGTTCACCAATTCCTTGGGTTTTGTGGATTTAGGTGGGGGGTTTCTGATCTTTTTCTATCTTTTTATTCCTAGTCATTCATAAAAATCCTATTCCTATTTAACCTCTATGCAATCGTTGAAAAGCGGGCTGAAGAGCAAGCACTTTACTTGCTAGTTATGCAGGTTCTCACCTCCCATTTTTAAAACCCAATTCTTTTACAACAAAATAAAAAGAAATCACTTTGAAACACTCTCCCTAAGAACGACACCAAATTTTGGTGCACTAAGATGTCTTATTAAAAGCAATCTTAATGCCTACATTAATCATTAAGCCAGGGAAAGTTTGTCTATTTCAAGAGTGCCGGCATTGTATATGCAGTGAATTTAGAGGTCAATTCGTAATAAAATGATTTGGAATCGTTGTAATCACTAATATCTATTTCTCTAAGTTCAATCCAAGCAATTATGAAAGAAACCTTTAGAGCATTCTCAAATCTACTTAATCTATTATACAAGAAACTAAATCAAAATGCAAGTAGAAAGAATCACTCTTAGCAATCTAATTGGTATTGACACTAATTCATTTAATATGAAGGAAAACTACATTAATTGAATCAACAATTAAATAGGTAAACAACTCATGGAAAGCAATCAACTATAAATTTGAGATCTATGATAATGAACAACAATCAAATGTTTAAATCAACATAATCAATTCGATAAATATTATCACGTAGATGTAACACACAACTAATCTAGAATCTTGTTTGAACAACAACATAAACCAAAAATCATCAATCCTCACAACAATCAGAATAGCACTAACTTTACAGACTAACAGTAATGAACAATTATAAAAATAAACAAAAATGATTATAACATAATTGAAGCAGTAGATCTCCTATTGACTGGGCCCAAGTCTCGATAAGTCCTCGCTGAGAGATATTCAAAATATGATTATGGATGAAACACAATCTTCTTCATTAAAATTAATAACAGAGTTACAACATCATAGTAATGAAAGTATCTGTGTCCAAAAATAATAGTTACAATCTCAAAACTCCTAACTAGATGTTTAATTCACCTCATGGCTTTATATAACTTTTGGAAAAATAAATGGATAGAAGCGAATCCTCAGGATTAGGGGATCCTGAGGATTTCACAACCCTCAATCTTATTTCATCACAGAATAGCATTGGTCCTCTTGGTCTTTCGTTGTTCCTCCTACTGAAGGCGTTGTCCTTCTCCTTTCCTGGCTGTTGCTATCCTGTCGTTTGAACAACAGTCGTCCAATCTGCGTCCTTACATATAAAGATAGTGAAAGTTAGTTTTCGTGCCAGATTTATCCAATTTGTTAATAATCGATTTTACCTAGCTCCTGCTATTGTTTCTTCTATGTTTATTCCTAAAACGAAGATAAACACATGAATGCAAATGCTTAATTAAGCAATTACGAGGAGAAAACATACCTTTTCCTCGACCCAACAAAGGGCCTTAACACAACCATGGATAGAGGAAGCAAGTCGACTTACTATATCAGTTCAATACAAGTTGAAGACCATCCAACAAACACAAAGAACAATGGGCCTCGCAGTGGAAGGCCCTACTATAGAGAAGCTGGTCGAAGAAGTAAAGCAGGCCGCAGTGTAGGGTACAATAGATTTGCAGGTTTTGAAGATGGAGTTCCATGAACTCTAGAATAAGATTACAGCACCAATCGAGTGACTTGAGGGCGAGTCACCCAATTTGTGTTGGAGGCGTATTGGGATAGGGTCCCTAGGGTTAAGTTTTGGTCAAATTCTGGGTTAATTTTTTTATAAAATGTAAAGAGTCCGCGAAATGTGGAAGTAGAGCGTGAAGATGGTATGAGTCAAAGGGGCTTTAGACCCTTAGGTGGGTAAGGAATTAGAGAACTTTTGAGGTCTTAAATGGGCCTCCTAAGAAAAATGTACAACAAAAATAAACTTTATAAGAGCCAATAGGATTCAAGATGATGACATCAACCATTGGGGATGATTCACCATTTTTTGGGTAAAAGAGTAAAAAGATTAAAAAGTAATAAAATAATAAAACTACTTTTTCAACTTGTCTCTGTAAGGTTTTACTGAAATTTTGAGCGGGATTACTCCTTGGATGCAAAATTCAATTCCTCATCCAAGGAGTACCCATGTTTCATACTTTTGACGGACCCTGCTATATGAAAAATGAGAAATACATGAAAAATTGTGATTACAATCACAATTTTCATGTATTTCTTATTTTTCATGTATAAGGGTCCATAGAAAGTATGGAAAATGGGTACTCCTTGGATGAGGAATCAATTTCTGCATCCAACACGTGTTCTCGCTCGAAATTTGAGTAAACCCATAGGGAGATAAGTTGAAAATACGAGTTGAAAAAGTAGTTTTTTCTTTTTTTCCCTCTAAAATTTGATGATGTAATATAATCTTATTTTATTATTTCCACTATTATTTTATAATTTCCTTAGGAGGCCCATTTTAGACCTCAAAATTCCCCTAATGTATAGGAAGGTTTTGTGACCCACAAGAAAAATGCTATATATAGATGAGTCATAGTGAGTCTAAGAGATATGAATTAGATAAGACTTCATGTGAGGGAAAGTAAGTTAAGGCAGGAAAGGTTTGTTTCCTGTACTTAGGTGAAAGGGGAAGGCTCCTGCAGCTGAGTGCGCAGAGACCTTGGTAAGTCCACAGGTTGAGTGCGCGGGCCCCTGCAGCTGAGTGTGCAGGGAAAAGAAGTCTGTACTTGAACGATCATACTTAGTAAGGACAATTTTGAGCCAATTCTGATGCATCTGTATCTTCTTTCTTACTTCTGCAAGTTTCTATATTTTCACTCTGTGTTATAATTTATATGAATTAATGCTTATCTGGTGCGCGAAAATAGTAGATCAGTAATAATTATGCATGTTACGAATGATTAAGAGCCTTCACAAAGATCTATAAGTTGTTATCTGCATTTATTGTAGTCATCTGTATCAAAAGGGTTAAGGGTTTCCGAAGGTAGATCTAAGCCCTAGGAATCATAGGAAACTATCAAATTGACCTTTCGATGTAGAAACCTGGTTCTATTATCCCCCAATACTGCTTCAGGTGAGACTGTAGCCTATGCTACTCAAGTTGTTGCCGAAAGGGCCAACAGTTAGGGTTTCTTTGGCAGATAATGCTGAACCTAAGTCAGGCCCCATCAAGCCAACAACGATGAAGAATCTAGAATACAACATCCACATGACTGTCTCGAGGGATGATACTTCATCCAGTATCGCTCTCTTCAACTCTTCTTTGGCAGATGATGTAACCTGTTCTCCTCCCTACTTGACCGCTTGTAACTCCTTAGCCATACACTCGTTCTTAGCTATCAAGAATCTAACACTCGAGCTGATGGGTTCGGTCATATGCTTTGGTAGCATTGACTAATTCTGCTGGATGCTTGCATACACCAAATATGATCACTCGTTCTTCAAATTGCGTAGGAGATATGTGGACATCCAGAGTAGGCACTCTGTGCGACTGCACAACTTTGTGTTGTGACTCATCGAAAGATATGTTGTGCATCTCTGCCTCCGAATTGTCTTCAAGGATTTTTGTGTCTCCTTGATCGTTTGGGACATGCTCTGCATCCAGATCTGGTGAAGCCGGTGGGGTGACCTCTTGGTTCTGAGGCATGATGTCAATATCCTAATCTAACTCTGGCTGAACCATATCCGTATCCATATGCTCTAGCATTTGTTCAATCTCTTGAGCTAAGTCCTGCTCTTGCGATTGCTCACCCTATTTTCTTTGTGCCAACTGCTCGGATGAGTCTATAACTTGTATGGGCACAGTCTCATCAATATTTGCATGTTGTGCCTCCTGCTATTCCTATCTCTGCTATGCTTCCTTTTCTTTTTTGTGCAACTCCTGTTCTTCCCACAGTTGCCGCTTCAACTCTTGCAATTCCTTTTTTGTTTCCTCCATCTTATGTTTCTCTCTTAGCCTTTGCATGATCCTCTTATCACACTGTCACCTCTTAGCCTCAATCTCCAAAGCTACTTTCAACACAAATTTGAACTTGCAGCTTTGTTCTTCCTCTCTGCTATCAACAACCTTTCTCTTGCCTTTGTCACGCACATGTTTGCTACCCTCTGCTGCTACTGATGATGCTGCTCCTTGAGATGCTTCTTCCCTCTACTTTGCTAACGAATCTACAACTATGTCGACTGGTTCATTGAGCTTGGAGGAGTGATAACAATACCTCCATGGGTCTTCCTCAGGCCAATTACATGCCCCATGGATCCAAGGAAATTGCACTCTCGTACAAGAGTCCTTCACCAAGAAATGTGGGTCATGCGGATTGAAACTTCTAGTTCCGAAAGTGAATCTCTTGAACTCCTTCGTCTCGCCCTTAACATGCTTGAGATTCTGAATTTCATACAACCCAATCCACATAGGAAGAGTGGGCCAAGGTGACTTCTTCTTCCTGTGCAGTCTCGTTGACAACCTTGTTGAGTTGTGATATGACACCTCTTGCATGACGAGCTTGTCCATGGAAAACTTCGGTAAAACATGCAGAGCCTTCTCTGCATTATACATCTGTATGAAGGTGCCAAGGGGTGAGGCATACAAATCTTCTATGTCGATCAATGCCTCCATCGCTGCCTACGACATGCAAGGTGGATCTTTCTCAAATATCATTTTGTACATTGGGGTGACAAATTGGTATGACAACTATGTGATAAATCTACGGAAGCTGCATTCAGAGAACAATCTGCAATAAGTGTGCACAGAGGTTTTGAAAGGTCTCCATGCCCAACCCAAGCCTAGGAACTATTGACGGGCACATACTAAACCCAGAATGTAAGTGAACATGTACATCTCCACTTGCTTGACCCTTGGGTAGATGCCAATATTTTGTCACCTGTTCCTTCAATCTGAGAGCCAACATGTCTGACCAGTTGCAATGTCTTCCTTCATTGGCCAGTTGGTCCAATGCAATCACCCAACTCTGCGGGAAGGTCTCTGTGCTCTCTTGGCCGTATAAGAAACATGTAAAGATG
The DNA here is from genome assembly GCA_000404065.3 of Pinus taeda. Lineage (NCBI taxonomy): Eukaryota > Viridiplantae > Streptophyta > Pinopsida > Pinales > Pinaceae > Pinus > Pinus taeda. The sequence goes on from APFE031300898.1 coordinate 215,502, forward strand.
ACCAAGTACTGATATGCCTTTTGTAGTACCTTCGGCTTGTAAACCTGGCTGAGTGTTGTCCTGAGCTTGGCTGGCTCTTTCCCCCAGCTCTTCAAGATATCTCTTGAGTTTGCACTGCTACTGGATCTGCTGAACGCTTTCTCCATTGTGATCACCAGCTGTGGTAAGTGATACATCTCTTGAAAGTACTTTAGCTTGAAGGTAGAAAGATGTGTTCTCTCATATTGTTGTCTCGAGAACAATATGAGAGACAATCCAGTGGATGATGTCCACCCATGGAAACGCGGGATACTTGCATGCAATCCGGTATAAGCCAGACTTGTAAATGTTGACAGAGACCCTGCGGTCTTCCAAATTTTCCTCAAATGTGGCTGAGAATGTGTCATTTATGTCCTACCATTTAATTTTGATATCTTTGTCTATGAACAACTTGGTGTCTTCGTAGATAGGCAAGATCTTATACACTTGCTCAACTGCATCTCCAGTTGCACTTTCGACGGTGTCCCTTAACCCTACTCTCTTGGAGGCCATTGAACTTATATTGCTGAGAGATGGATGAACAACTATGATACTTGGAGACATAGCAACACTCGTGGAAATAAATCTATCAGTTGAAAGCCAAAAGAAACTTGAGGACTGACATGCAACATACCTGGGTGATTGATTGGGAAGATTGCGCAATTTTTACCAAGTGGTTGGGAGATTGATTGCCAAAACTGCGCAAGGCACAGTCCGGGCTATTAGGGGGTTGACTGACTACTGGAAATGTGCAATGCATAGTCCAATTTGGCCTGCTGAGGATTGAAACTGCACAATGCGCAGTTTTAGTCAGCAATGACATGCAAACCCAACAACTGCATTGCGCAATTTTTGGGGCCAGCAAGGCACTGCCTCAAAGAAATGTGCAAAGAAAGCTTGAAGGCTAATGCTGGGCCATCTTTGTTCACTTTCTAGAGGGAAGGCATAGCCTTCACTCTCATAAATGTGCATTGCTTAGCCGGGCAAGGCAAGGTCCGAGCATAGGCAGCTTAGACCCGCCAACGGGCGACTGAAAACATGAAAATTTCTAAATGCATGGTGAAGCTGAGTGCGAACAAGAGTGAATGATCATGCATGAAAATAATGGGTGCGGCATTTAGAAAACAGGAAAACAAGCATGTGTGTGAAGCGAGTCGCCGCAACAACGATCGTTAGTGTAGAAACAACGTCATGCATGCGATGGTAGTGATATGTAATGAAAAACTTGAAACATTGCTTCTACAAGATAACATACATTAAAATGACAACATACGTTCAAAAAAGCCAAGAAAACAACATTCACACAAAGTGAAATACAAAAAGCGATAGAAAAGTAGAAAAAGACATGAAAAGCGGACTTACCTGGAAAAAGCTAAGCGGAATGTGCCAAATGCTCCTAGATGCGATATGGGATGTCAGAGATCCAAGATCAATGTTAGAATGAGCTCTAAAGTGTCGAATAAATAAGATTGATAAGATCGAAGCTTATGACGTGCATGCCACAAATCTAGGAAAATGCGACACTTGGCGGGAGGTTTCTAAAATGACTTTTGCATGTAACCTCTAGCTACTAAAAATAGATCCCTAAAATCTAGGGATGCTTTTTTCTTTTTTTTCTTTCTTTTTTCGGAAAAAGAAGCCCATGCATGCAAATCGAGATTGCTCACTCCTAAGGGGACTGGTCAACTTGAGAGCACATGTAACAGTCTGCAAGCATGGGGAAGATAATTGTGTAGTTTCTCGGCTGAGCAAGACTGGCTGTCCCTTTTGCATTGCATAATTTCTAGACTGAAGCCTTGGCTGTTAGTTAGAATTGTGCATTTTCTAAGATGAAGCCCATTGTTGGGCTGAATTGCACATTTTCCAGAGGGAAGGCTACCTGGTTGGATTGCACATTTTTGGAGCCCATCATGCAACCCAGATGGATTGTGCAATTTCTGGAGGGAGGGCTAGTTCCCCTCTAGAATTGCACAATTTTCTAGGTGAGAACCTCAGCCAGAAAATGTTTAAGTCCGAAATGTCATCCTGTAGGTGGGAGGCAAATAATTTGACCAAGATAGGCTGGTAAGCCACTGAAACTTAGTTGAAGCTTATGTACTTGGATAGTGCAAGACATGCTGCTAAGGATGGTTGGTAGGAAGGCTCCAAAATGAAGCTAAGGAAAAAATTTGGAGGGTGGTAGTCTCCGCTAAAACACTTGAAGACACATTGATATAACTCCAACTCTCTGAATGGACCTTGTTTCATTAAAATCAAGTCTAACTCCTCTGAAAGTATTGTTTAGTCCTTAGATCATCTTGATTTCCACACTATCTTGATTGAAATATGTAGCACCTGCCATGCCCTTTTTCGGTCAACACACATTCCAATCCAAGTCAACACAGTTGTTTTTATTGGGGATGAGGGGTATATTGGTACACAAGCAATAAGACTACCATAGTTTGAGTTTCATCGCTGGTGTTGCTCTGCTGCCAGAAGGCCTGGACAGTACCCCAATGGAGTTGTGCAAGAACACAAGCATCGGTCTGCTGCCAGCGAGCGTGGGCAGTACCCCGGTGGAGTTACTTGCATCACCTCTATGCACATGACGCCTTTCTCTTCTTTTGCCTTATTCATTTTTCAAAAATTTTCACATTTTCATTTTTTCATTTTTCATTTTTTTAAGATGTGCATAAGTGCTTATTTATTTCAAAGGCGGAAGAGGGATCCTGACTTATTAAGAGCAGAAGAGGTTGTTCCTTCAAAGAAGTATTTTTTATATACCTCTAACATACTTGTTAAAGTTTCCCCCCTCACCTTACTCTACTTGATTGGGCTGACAAGGCTTAACCCAAAAACAACCGACTAGAGTAGGTGGTACTAGTTAGTACGCAAGCATGTGCTTTCACCAAGGTTCACTTCCAACAGAACATCTTTTCCATTGGTGTATCATTGACTGAAGACAACAAGTTCTTCATACAAAGACAGGACAATGGATAACCAAGTATTGATAGTTGTACAAGTCCTCTTGTACTTCACCTTTCTTGTTTCAAGAGTTGCAAATGGTTTCATGCGAAACTAACCTACGAACATTAAACAAGAAAACAAACAACAAAGAAAAGAGCATAAGTAAATGTGAAAGAAAAACAAGCAAGAAAACAAAACAAAGCAAGAAAGAAAACATGCATGCAAGCAAACAAGACAAAAGAAAACACTACTCCTACTCCTAAGCTAACGGTGCATGGGTGTATTGACATAAAGTGATACTTCCAATGTAGCGACCGACGCATTTGTCAACCCATGTTGGTGAAGGCATGGTTCACAAAAAACATATTCACGCAAAACAAAAAACATGAAAAATATAACAATGAAGACAAAAGCACTCCGAGTTTAAATGCGTCCACAGAAAAGAAAAAAGTGAAAGCGCATGACATGCACTCTATGGACTTACCATGGTGTTGAGGTACATTGCATGCATATATTAAGCATATGCACTCTCTTGATTGTGACATGCAAGAAAACATGAGAAACATAGACAACTTGTGTCACGCAAGTGTGCTTGCTGTCTAAGATTCCTCCAATGCATGAGCGATGGGATCATGTAGTTCAAGGGGAGGAAGTGAAATTTGTGTGTTTGATTAATCTTCAATGCATACATATGAGTGATGAGGAACCTTGGGTGTTTCAACAATTTCTAGATCGGAAGTAAAACCAACCTCAAGATAGCGAGGGCCTTACATAACCATCAGCTCGGACTGAAGTGCTTCGACAGTCTGCGGGGTTTTGACTTTGTCGACAGATAGATCATCATAAACATGTGGCTTTAAAAGATCAACAACGATAGAATCATCATCATGATTGAATATGGGAGTAAATGGATCATGGTAGCTATGATCAGAAAAATCAATGATTTCATTAGCATCCTCATGATCAGATAAATCAAACAGAGGGGTAGATGAGAAGCAAGAATGTTCACCTTATGTGTTTCTAGAAAAAGTAGATGAAAAATCAAGTGGATTTTCAATGAATAATTTTTCCTCTTCGTTATCGAATGATGGACCGACATTGGGTGTGTTCTGCAAATGCTCAACAGTGAGTGCATCTGTGGATGGATTTACATAAGGAAAATTAGAGATAGCAGAATCACCAAACATTTCAGTAAAAAGTGGAGGAGGCGCAGACAGAAGGAGATCATCCTTCACCATGGGTTGATGTTTAGGTTCCTAGTCATACTCATCATAAATGATAGCATAGGTTGGTTGTTGAACACCAACTCCATTGATGGATTGATCCTTGTTCACGATAGGTGTAGAGTCCAGAATGAAAGAACACAAGATAGTGCAATCCGAAGGATCAACAAAATGTGAAGATAGAGGCTGAGGTAACAAATTCATATGACAACCCATGGGCTTCGCAACCAGATTTGCACGAAAATTGAGAGAAGTGATATTGGGAGGATATGACAGTTGAACAGACGAGTGAGCATGTTCTCCCACATCACTCTATAGTGGTGGACTGTTTGATGAGGGGAAGGCAGAAAATCACTGGTGACAATAACTTTGTCCGCTTGTGATTGCGCAGTTCCATCACCGATGTATGCTGAGCAGTGTTTGAACCTCAACTTCATCTTGGGATAGAATGATTTGTGAAGGCACTATTTGAATTTGTCCCAAAGATATTGGAACTTCATCTGGTTTTTCGGAGCTTCAAACTGAAGTACATGGAAGCACTCCCAAAAGTCCATAGGCAATTCATGCGGTCTTCCATTGTTTTAACAATTTCTTGTCAAGAGGTTTAGGATCAAAATGATAGAAAGTATATTTAATTAGATCACAAAACTTCTTAAGTGAGTTACATAATTGCGAGGCAAGTTGTGACACCATCGTTGTGGGGATTCACGAAGTGTGTGTGAAAGAAGAAAGCTGATCTTGACTTCATCGAACTCATCTACATCATCAAGGAATGCAAGGAATTCATGTAAGTACTTAGGCCAGACCACTTCACGTTCACCATTGTACGTGAATCCTGACAATAGATTATAAAAATCCCTCATGATGTCGACAGGTTCAGCATGGGACAAACATCACGGAGGGAGGAGTCTAATGATATCCATGACAGATGTGTGAGGATTCAAAATAGGATGTGAGGACTCAGCTTGTCATCAAGCCCTCCTTCTAGCTCCAGAAATGTTAATGGTACTGGACCCACCAACATGTCAGGGGATCTCCCAGGTAAGAAGTCCCAACTAGGCCTTAGACCATTTGGTGTAGGAGTCCCAGTAGTGGGGTAGTACGGTATCATCTTGACCGCGGTTGCGCGCAGTGATGAGTAAGATTTCCTTGTTTATAGCCAGGGTGTGACATGTGCAGCAAGTCAAGGAAGGTGCATGAATGGCTCTAACACACGGAATGGGGAGATGAGTGCGCCCCTTAGAAACCTGTGATAGCACATAACTTGAAAGGGAACACATGAAAAACAAAACATCACAAGCTGGAAATCATGTTAGCCAACGAACTAAAGTGATGGTTATACCAACAACACATTTCGACAAGATTCATACAAACATATATAGAAAATTCTATACATACATGCATAAACAACAACTACATATATCATTAGAGTAGCCAAGATAGCTGAATTACAATGACAATATATGCATGAAATGTGTTGGCTCTATTATATTAAGAAAGTGAAAGATCCAATCATACATACAACCATGACCAAGTACTAGTCTTGACAATGGAACATTACAGTCATTACCGCCTTCTCCTCCAAAGAGATATACTAGCCCCGCACTGTGGAGAAGCCAAGGCTCATTACAATACACTCCAAGCTTTCTCTAAGTTACACCTATAGGAAGCTTGGCTTCCAAAAGCATGTACAATGAGTTATCAGGTTCTATAAATAATAAAGGTTGGGGTGACCCTTGACATTCCCCTTTGTGACTCTTCACCTACCCTTATGACTCTTCAACTACTACATGATTGTTACATTCTACTATCAACACTTGGTATTTCACTATTACAATATGTTACATTACAATCTGCACATGTACCCATGTGATAAAAAATAGGCTTGAGCAAGCCATGCAAGATATCACTAAGACTCGAACAACTCTAGGAAGACCAACCCTTCGACATCCTCACGATGATCGATGGTGGCGAACCGATGCCAAGCCTGCTAGTCTGTTATGGTGCCCACGTGATCAATGGTGACATCTTGTTGAAAGCAGACTCTTGCCTCCGTTGCATACAGGTACATTGATTTGGCACCTCTGTCCAACTCAGATGATAACACGTGCATCATATTATTGAGTGTAGCTAGACCAACAACACACTGATGCATAGTGTCTGCGCTGATCTCCAAGTCTGCATTGGTGGCTACGCACATAAAATCATCAAAGTACATGTCCAACTCCAGTCAGACTTGGTTCTTTGACTTCACCTCAGTGAGTGTGCCAATGGATGGGATCGCGTGCATGCACGCAATGAAATCCATGCTTTTGAACACTCGTGCATGTGAAGCCTGCACACTGGTGATGAGCTACGAGAGTTCCTCATAGTTCCAAATCTGACTCTAGATGCGTGCCTTCAAATCTACCACCTTTGGATTCATCATCTTGGCAAGTGTAATGGGGCTCCTTTGTACCTCATTGTCCATGTTTGCACATGATCTACAACAGTGTGCAAATTTGACAAGATATGTTCTCTCCTGGCACAACGTTGATGGTTGTTGATCAGTGGTTGTCATTGATATGAACCCAAGTAGCACTAAGGGCTACCTTGATCTTACATGGGAAATTTTGACTTGAAACATTACTCTATTCTGAGTCAAGGATCTTCTATATGTATTCTACTAGTCGATATGTTTCCGTTGATATATGGCACGCCAAGTAATTCTTCATGGTTTGAGAGATATTCATGTTTGAAGTTAGTAACCCCAGTTTGTGGGCTAAAACCCTTTGGAGTTGTGGCATGGCACTCATAATTGGTTGTGGTCATTGAATAGTCAATAATTAATAAAAAAAAAAATTCTCCTAAAATCTCTCCAACGATAAATAATGACTCTCATATCCTCCTCTAGTAGGGATTTCGTGGCTTCAAATAGGTCATCGTGGAATTTTCACTATATCTTTTTTTATGTGAAGATTCAGAAGCAGAAACTAAAACCCATTTGAGCCAACATATCGATGAACTTCGTGACTAAATTTCTGACCTTGGTTCTCTATATTTTAGGCGATATGATGTGTCGAAGTTAGGGTTCTTGCAGGATCCCGAATTCCATGTCAAACATGTGACATTGGAAAAACCATCATAAATTTCTCTCTGAGCATTGTATTAAAATTATGTAAATATTCACAAAAATCAGACAGATTGCAGTTTGTTATTAGAATTTTCAAGAGCTAAGGTCTCAACAGTGACATGTGGCACTTCGTACAAGTTCACTCTACTAAACCAGTCTATAATCAGGTCATCGTGGGAGATTGGGCATAACGCTTTCTTGAAGAATCCAATCTTGATCAGACCTGTGGGTTGGCAAGAGGACTTAGAGCGCTACCACAGGATGAAATTTCAGACCATGTAGATCCGAAATTACATAGATATAATAGATTCAATATCACGCTCCTAGAAGGCAAGAAAAAACATGCATTCAAGGATCACTGTAGTAAGGACCACACATCAACAGTGAAGTGTAAGTCTCCTACAACCAGGTATGTATTATTAGTGTTTACATTTGAATTTTGAGTATCACCTCTAACATATGTTTTTGCAGGACAATATAAGTATATACAGTGTCTCATTTATATCTCTATGTCTCTATATGTCACAAATAGTTTTTCGGATGTCCTATTCTTGATAGTACACATTTTATGCTACATAATATTGATGCTACACCAAGTTTGCTAAATATATATGATGTTGTAAGCTCATGTTACTTGTATTGTCATAGTTGATGGAATGGTCTTTGTTGTTGTACTTAGAACTTGGTCCATCACAAGTATAGGGTCTGTTCTCAGTTTTTATTGTATATATCTTTAGGTCAGTTTTGGATATAGTCTTTCATAGAGTCCATGCCTATTTCAAGAGTGGGAGTCTTTGTCTACTGCTACAACAAGTCAGCAACAAAAGTGACAAGAACATTTCAGGTACGCATCATAATTGTAATTTTAATTTATTCATTATTATGCATTTACATGTGTTTTGTAGGCAGAGGTAAGTTGAAGGGTATTTTATTTTGTTTTGGGATTCATTTTACCAGGAAAATTTTGCATGCAGGTAGAAGAAGATTCAAGAACAACTTCAAGCAAGAATTTAAGAGCAGAAGTATCAAATCAAAGAAAGCATTGCAACGGGACATCCTTTGAAGACATGAAAACCATCCGTATATTGTGAAGAAGTGTCAAGGCCAAGAGTCATCATTGTAAAGTTGTAAAAGAGTCATTTGTAAAAGTGTCATAATTGGAAGAGTCATTATTGTAAAAGAATCAATATGCCTAGAGTTGAAAAGGCATTGTTGGGAGGTATAGGAGTCTCTGTTCGGATGATGTCATGGTTGGGTTGTAGGTCATAGTGTGATTGGGTGTTCAGTCAAAATCATTGTAAATCATATTGTATCGTGGATCATTTTCCCTGGTACGGGAATCCACACTCTTGTCTCATTTCAGTCATTATATGGTGGCAGGGAGGTGCTAGGCAGGTGCATGAATTCAACTACAGGTTGGAGCCTGTGAACACTTCAGGGTGGTAGGTTGGTCTATGGTGTTGGGGCATCCATTCAATTGATTACTGAAGAAACCAGGGCATTGGGGCATCCTTGTAGTGGGAGTTGGAGAATAATTCTTTTCTAGATTTCTAGGAAGTTGTTGCTTTCATTTAAGTTGAGGCTGAAGATTAAAGAATTTATCAGAACACTGTTCGGTGGTTTTTGACCCAGAGGGGGTTTTCCACCTAAAATTCTTGTGTCTATTGTGTTATTTTATTTACTAATTTTACTACATAAACATTAATAATAATTGATGATTAACTAATGCTCTAAAAACATTTAAAAGTGCTAATTTCTAAGGAATACTGATTCAACCCCATCTCAGTATTTCCAACAATTGGTATTAGAGCTTGGTTCCTTCAGTAACAACTTAACCACTAGAAGTCAATTTTCAAAGCATAGAGATGGGAAAGTCAAAGAAGTAGGTTAAAGGATTTCAAAGGAAGGTACAAGTACAAAAAAAGTCTGCAGAAAGTGAATATTGTGTACCAACCCCAGATTTTAATGCAGATAATTAATGGATATGGGAATCCAGGATGGAAGTACATTTGTAGGCACATGGAGTATGGGAATCAATTGTTTCTAGAGACACATCTATCGACGAAGCTAAAAGGTACAATTCAAAGGCCATAATGTAATTTTGAATGTTTTTCCAAAATTCTATGAAAACAAAAGTTGGTCAATGTTCAACAGTTAAAGCTCTTTGGGAAAAGCTTCATAATCTCTATTCAACAAAGAAATCAGGTCAAGATGTTATTGAAAATTTAGATCCTTCTGATTATGATGAAGAAATAGGAGAAATGAGTAAAACAAAGTTTCAAAATCAAGTTTTGGGTAGTGCCGGCCTCGTGTAAATGATTTGGGGCTCAAAGCCCGCAATTTTGGGTAAAGGTATGGTAAAGACTCTGCGAGATGCGTGGAGCATGAAGTGTAAGGAGTCAAGTCAAAGGGTTGTCCACCCAAAAATAATGTAAAATGAGTCGGCATGTCCATGGTCCGCGGACCATGGAAATGTATAAATAGAGCAAGGCTCTATGGTTAGAAAGTAGTTTTTGGTAAGCAATCGTTGGATCTGGAATGTAATGCATCTATGAAGAAAGAAGTCTGAAAGCATCTGTCAGTCCGAGTCAAGGGTGTTGGTGGGTAGATAGAGGCTCTGCAGCTGTGTGAATAGAGGCCTGGTAGAGTCCACAACTGTGTGCGTGGACCCCTGCTACTGAGTGCGCAGGGAAGATCTGGTTGTAGTGGCGAAAGAGTTGAATAAAGATAAGTTGGTTCTGAAATACTATGTTGCTTCTGAAATATTGTGGATCTGGTTAATTTTGAGTTTATATATCTATTTATGGTCTGAGTTTATGCAAATCTATAACATTTCTGGGTGCGCGCACTGGTTATTTTTATTAAATGTTTGCTTAAAAATTGTAAGAAGTAGATCTGATCTGTAACGAACTCAGTAATAATAAATATTAAAGATTTGCCTTGTTTTGGATCTACGCGGAAGTAAAGTAGCGTGAAGCTACAAAACAGTTCGAAAAACCCTCTAGACCACATCTATACATCCCAAGGGTGCGGAAACCTAGTTCCATCACCCTCCCCTGCTACCTCGGGTGAGACCTTAGTCTGCGCTCCCCGGGCTGTTGCCGAAAGGGTCGGTAGCTGCGGGATTTTTTTGGCTAATAACTCTTCTGAACCTAGGTCAGGGCCCAGTAAGCCAAAAAATGGCACCATTGCCGGGGACCGGGATCTGCCTAAGGGATGTCTGATGTCAGAACACTAGAATGCTACAAAGAAAGAGCTTGAAGATTGGTTGGGTCAGAAGCTTCACAAGTTTGTGGTTCAGGAAAATAGAAATCTGTGGATATCAGAAGAAATGTGGTTGGATCATTACATATACACAAAGATCCAAAAGATATTCTTTGCGTCATTCTCGATATAGTTTTATGAGTGGATCGCGAGGCTAGCTAACGACATGGGAAGGTGCAAACTAGATCAACCCATTATGTGGACTCCAGAATTGGTGTGTAGGCTAGAAGCATCTGAAGACAAAATTACATGCACAGTGGATCACTGGTTGGATCAGATAATAGGAGGGTTCATCACTGAGTTCACGATAGACAACTGTGGGCTATAGTGAAGCAGAAAGGCATTTTCTCCAAAGACCACGGGGTAAGTACAACAAATCGTTGAATACTTGGATTAAAATGTTGTTATGTGAAAAATGGATTATGCGCATTTATTGATGTCTGGCATAATGCAGAGGAGAAGAGGCTACCGAGGAACCGAAGGATTATAGAACAGTCCTTTGATTTCTATTTCATGAGAAAGCGAGGAAGAACTCACAGGGTTCTCTTCGAGAAGCGCAGTTCGGTTGATTGGGTGGCGCATCCCGCGGATACCACCACCATCCACTCCATCACCTACTTCTCCTACATCGAAGCCATCTTCGCCGACCCCACCTCTGCCACCACTGAAGGTTGCGATGGCAAGTGCAGTCAAGTTGCTGGTATTTAAAGGTGTAGGAAATGAGGAACCAGGTCAGTTCTGGTTTGTGGTAAAGGATGTATGGGAAGCCCAAGGTATAACAGATGATAACATCAAAAAGGCTACTCTGGTTAGCACACTGTAGGACCGCGTGTTGACATGGTATATAAAGTACTCAAGCGATCATCCGAATGCAGGAATAGCAGTGATCCAGTATGCATTGAATAGAGAATTTGGTTGGCCAAAATCAGAGACGCAGTCGGTCATTGGGTTTAAGGAAATCGCGATGTTACCTGGTGAAAGCTTGTGGGATCTAGATTAGAGATTGAAAATCACAATCCGCGAGGCTGACATGACATTGATGGATGCGTAGCACGACGCGTGGTTTGTGGTGTCTTTGACACCACATCTGAGGATGGTGTTATCACAACAAAAGATTTCAACCCAAGTCGAAGCATTAGAGACCGCAATGAGATTGCATGGAACCCCAATACAAGAACCAGGGTTGGGAGTTCAACAAATCCACGCACGAATACAAAACCTATGTTTAGAGATGCAAAGTTTGAAACAAGGACAGGTGCCTCAGTTAGAAGTGTGCAAAGAGGTGTGGTGTATCAAATGTAAGGGCTTGGGCCATGATCAGGATCATTGTCTGGTCTTTGCGAATTATGTGGCAGCGGGGGGACCAATACCATTGCGACCAGAGGTACAAGCAGGGTCAAGCGTGATGCCCACACTCTGGTATGGGATCTGTCAGGTGGGAGGAAAGCATGCCACAGACAACTGTCATCTATTGCAGAATCTGAGACAAACACATCCCCCCCGCAGTTATTTTGCAACTTTTGTAGGACGATGGGCCATGATGAAAGAAATTACTGAAGTTATGAGTTGTTGATGGATTGAACACCTGCTTACAGGATGCAGATGGAGGCGCGGGGGCAGGATCCCGCCAAGCAATAGTGTAGGGTGGATTCCAAGGAAGAAGATGGGGGCGAGGGGGAATGGGACCTAGACACGGATGGGGACAATTAATCTGCTATAATTGTGGAGGACTAGGACACTACGCACGTAATTGCACAAACCCTACAGGAGCTTGTTGCCTGTACTATTACTAGTTTGACCATGAAGCAGTCGATTGCCCCATGCTAATTGCTCAGATGTGGGAAAAAGGGGTGCTTACGACTACGCCCACTCAGAAAATCCAAATGATGAAGGCTGAACCGCGTAAGGAAGACCCTCACGTGAATATGATGCTCAGAAGTGGTGCAAGTATAGGAGTAGATAAGGGGAAGAAACCAGAGGAGGATGCATGGGTTCATAGGGCCCCTACAAAACAACTAGAATTTGATTTGAAGCACGTGAAGGAAACATTTATGGAAGCCAAGAAGAGCTTCGCGGAAGCTTCTACTTCGGGTAGCAAGGAGCAAACAGAGTCAGAAAGGGATACTTCTATGCTAACTACTTTGACATGCATGAAGCTACTAAGGGATACTAACATGGTGAAGGGATTGCAAGAGTTGATAACTAGATGCGCAGGATCAGATGAGCCTCGAATGGTTCGAAAGCTAGGCAAGCATGTGTTACGCACTGGGCGGGAAATGCGATTGGCTGCCCAAATTGGGGACTATGAGATGGATCAGGTTGTTCTGGACTTGGGGTCAAATGCGAATGTCCTACCTAAACACACATGGGAGTGCATGGGCAGGTCTATAATATAATGGTCTCCTATCTAATTACGGATGGCGAATCAACAAAAGATCTTGCCTATGGGAAGACTGCAAGGAGTTACAGTAGATATTAATAGTGTAAGTACACAAACTGATTTTGAGGTTATAGAAATTGTGGATGACAGTAACCCATATCTTGCCTTGCTAGGGATAGACTAGGCAATGGATATGAAAGGAGTCATCAATCTAAAGAAACAAAAAATGATATTTGAGAAAAAAATCTCTCTGCGTTGTGGTCCCACTGGACCCAGCTGAAGGGGTGCACTATACTGAGCCAGTGCGCGACGAGGACAATGACGATGAACTGGATTGTATCTATTAGATCATAGCGCAAGATCAGGATCGAGTGAATCCGATAGGGGACGGACGAATCTCATGGAACGTGATAGTTCCTGCACGTCGGACTCATATGAAGAGATTGAACGATGGCAGAATAGATTGCATGAGGTAACGACACTAAATTGTAATATGATGGTTAGGTCCCTACGACGTGTAATGATAGAGGCAAGGAAAAACCAACTAATGAGGAAGCCACAAAGGCGGAGGAACCAATCGACCAATGCGCAACAACGAATCTGAGAAATAAGCTGCAGGATGCCCCCGCGGATGTACCATGCGCTACAATTTCTCACGAATGGAGTACATGCACAAAGATTCAGAGAAAGTGGCATGGATGTTAGAGGCAGGTGCATGTATGGGTTGAAGGGCGAGACGGGGTAAGCATCCATCGCCAGCGTAGGCTACAGGGCTATGTTGTGCAAGCACCCAACCAAATCAGATTCATAAGTCCGAGTTCACTACAGCCCTCCAATTCGCTAGCAGCCCGCGACAAAGTCAGGAGGGGAACAGGGGGAAGCACACACAACACCCGCTCGATAAAATGACCCACTGGAAAGTTGTGGATACCACGAGCTCAATGGGCCTATAATACAAGGGAGGCGAAGATGAGATTGTCAGAAGGAGCCCAGAATAAGCGGAGTAGCAGCAGGCCTCGCGCAATCAATGAACTATGGGTGCGGCTACGAAAGAAAAGTGCGCTAACAACAGAGGGAATCAACAATATGAAAAGTAGCGATAGCCATGTTGGCCACGCGAGTCTGCACATAAGGGAACTAGGAGAATTAGAACGAGCCGCGGCCCTGCTATCATGGCTGCGCTCGCACCTACGAAAGGTTACACCCCACACAACAGTGCATGAAGAGATAATGGCTACAGAGGCACTCGACAGGTGCTCACAGCTGAGGCTGGCAGGCAAGCTGAGACATCCCACTGGGGGTGCAACCACCTGAATAGCTGTAGAAAGCACAGTCTCAGTGCCCCCTGCAGTTGAAAGAGGGCGCGGGACTATAAACCAGTCTGCGAAAGGTCGGCACGGAAGGAAGGTTCAGTGCAGGTCCAGTTGGATAGCACGACCGAGGATGCGCCAAAGGGGTTGTGTTGTCGCGTGGCGAGGGTGGCAGGTGACCGTTAACGCCACTATTCTTGACAAGAAGTTCCAGCTACAGCAGAGAGGAGCGGGTGGCGGGTCTTTAAGACAAAAGTTCCGAGATAGATACGAAAAGATCTGCCACCTAGAAGATATTAATGCTCGGGAAGTGGAGGGAAGGGATATATTCAAATCTGCGTGCCTCTATAACACCCTTTGGACAACACTAGGAAGGGTGAGATCTGAACTAGTGGCGACCAACAAACACCCTGTTACCATACGCCACATGAGTTCCAAGGCAAGAACCTGGGCACGGTTCACGGAAGAACTGCATCCAACCCAAGAAGAGCCAGATGAAGTGACTGTGGCTCTCGAGGTCTCAAATTCCCCATACACATCGTGACCCCAGAAAAACAAGCAGACGATGGGGCCAGTCACGGTATCACTGAGATTTAGCAAAAGGTCAACAGTCGAAAAGGGTAAGGCCGTCACCACCGAACCTGTCGAGGATGACGAAGCTTTGCAAGCCCTAATCTTCTAGATTGAAGCATAGGATGAGGAAGAAGAAGATGCGTTGCAGATACCGTCATTACCCCCATATGTCTTGCCATGGAATGGGACAACCAAAATACCGAAGGACCTGGATGCTGCAAACCCTGCTTCTTCCAGATGAGATAAGGTTTGATGGTTTCCCATTGGTCCAAGTACCAAGTATCAAATTCGAAGATTGGGATCTAGCGGACAGCGGCAGGTTCCCCCAATTGGCCACAGACAAGTTATTATCGTGGAAATGGTTACTAGGTGTGGAAAAGGCGAGTTTACTCAACCTGAGGTGGATACCCCACTATCACCGCGCGACCATCACCACTTTTGTTATCCGGCAGTTATTATGTCTAGTACATGATGGGTATCTCTAGTTGGAAGAGTCGATTCCTATCACAGTTGATTTAATACACCAGATTACCCACTTGCCTATCAAAGGGAACGACTCTAGAAACATAGCCGGAACCAGTACCAAGGTGGGCCTTGCATAAACAATGAAGACTAAATATAAGTTAGAAAAGGGAAAGCGTGGGTATGTAATAGCGAGCATCAACGACCGCAGGGTGCAAGTCACCACCCATCTACTAGCTAGTAAACTCATGAGGAAATGCCACGCCGATGAGGTGCCAGCCCTTGTTATTATGCTTGCAGAATAGTGCGCCGAAGGAGTCCAGTTCAACTGGGCACAGTTTTTATGCGACAAATTTTTGACAAATTGTTAGGAAGCATAGGACAAAGGTAAGACATTTCATTATGCATGGTTGCTACTGTCAATCCTTTTGGTTGCAGGAGAACTATCGCAGGGTAGCCAGTTTCCCAACATTGAGGACAACCTACCTGAAGCGGTGCGATATACTTCGCTTTGGGCTACCAAGGACGCAACAAGGGTTTGTGAAATCAAGGTTTTTTGGACCTTCATGGAGGGGAGTATCCAGACACAAATCGCTCATAGACCATGGATGTCTCCAACGATATACAACAATTTGCAAAACACGACCGAGTTCAAAGCAGACATGCATAACTTATATATCCAGGCATGGAAGGATCCGAAGCGAACATGGGTCACACTCCCATTCATTGCAACGGACGATGCCATTTACGAGGTATTGGCAGCATGGCCTCCAGAGTGGCACACCCCAGACAAGGCCGTACTAGAATGAATGGAAGCACAACAATGAAAAAAATAACTCCAACTGCGACTCACTAAATTGGCAGAAAAGACACGTCAGGGACAAAAGGCAGCTGCACAGCAGGAGGCGACCAAGGAACTAATAGTCGAAGAACTCACGGTAGATCAGGAAATTTCCTCTGAACATGACATGCAAGGGGAACAGGAGACACAAGAATGCACGTACCATCTTACAGAATCAACCCAAGTCAAGCAGTTGTGCAACAAGGAATCGCTGCATACATGCAAAAAGTCAAAAAGAGTAAAGGCTTTGGAGAAAGAGTTCATTGACAACAACAAACAGGAGAGCACTGCCCCAACAAGTGCGTTGGTGGAACTGACGACAGAATAGACAACTGTGTTGGGTGAAATCAGAGTGTAGTTGCAGGCATTACAGGTGCGACACTCGGGCGGGGTGATCCTAAATCCAGTAGAGGGAACAGCTATAGCCAAGTAGATGGAGTGCAACCACATAATGAACACCTTAGCGCTACTAGCAGGCACAGTCATAGCAGAAGCTGAGGGTGATGTGCGTCGTTAGGGGTTGAATTTGGCCACTCTTCCTAGAGAAACCCTATACCAACTTCAGGATGGGGTAACCACTGAGCTTCCTGTCAGGGAAGGCCATTCCCTCCAAACCTTGATGGAGCACAAGGCAAATCTGGAGTAGGTCAGTCTCCAGTGTGATGATTTGGTCGCACACAACCAGGAATTGGAACAGGCCGTGATGGAAGCTTGTAGCAAGGTACCAGAGTTAACTATTCCAGCTGAACTTCCAGCAAATTTCAAGATTCATTGCATGACTACAGGATTCTGTACGGCCCAAGAGGAGGCCATGAAGGCTTAGTGGAAATTAAATTTAAAAATTATAGAGCTAAAATTGAAGGTGCAGCCGCCCACACCTCCAGAAGTTTGAGAACGATGCTGCGGTGAAATTCAAGCAAGATTGGAAATAGTAAAGCGCACGGTCCAAGATTGCTCATGTCTTTTAGACCAATCCTTCATTACACTCACCTCTCTCCAGGAAGACCCAACCATACAACAAGTGGAAACAGAAGCACGTGAATTGTAGTGGTCTTATGACACAGTCCGAGGGACTGCGCAGATGGTCGCTATCACACAACAGTTGGCTAAAATGAAGGAGGCCCAGGCTCTCAAGGCACAGGTGGATGCCGCTCGGCAAAAAGAGGCAGTCCTTAAAGACCGCATCCAGCCCTGGCTTGATGAAGCATTTGTAGTCTCCACCACCATTGAGGGAAAGTTAGTGCACATACAGGCAACATATGATCCTAGACAGGCTACTAATACTGATGCATCGGCGGCTCCTGTAGAATAGGTACAGAGGATGGCAGAAGAATTTGTTGCCAATACAAGCGAAGTGCAGAAGTTGCTGACCGACCTCCGTGTGAAGATTGCTGCACCAACCATGTGACCTGGGATGAGTCACGATGATTGTGTTGGGGGAATGTTGGGTAGTGTCGGTCCTATGTAACGGTTTTGGGGCTCAAACCCTGCAATTTTGGGTAAAGGTATGGTAAAGACTCCACGAGATGTGTGGAGCACGAAGTGTAATGAGTCAAGTCAAAGGGTTGTCTACCCAAAAATAATGTAAAATGAGTTGGCCTGTCCATGGTCCGCAGACCATGGAAATGTGTAAAGAGAGCAAGGATCTATGGTTAGAATGTAGTTTCCAGTAAGAAATTATTGGATCTGGAATGTAATGCGTCTATGAAGAAATAAGTCTAAAAGCATCTGTAAGTCAGAGTAAAGGGTGTTGGTGGGTAGATAGAGGCTCTGCAGCTGTGTGCGCAGAGCCCTGGTAGAGTCCACAGTTGTGCGCATGGACCCCTGCTATTGAGTGCGCAGGGAAGATCTGGTTGTAGTGGCGAAAGAGTTGAATAAAGATAAGTTGGTTCTGAAATACTATGTTGCTTCTGAAATATTGTGGATCTGGTTAATTTCGAGTTTATATATTTGTTTATGGTCTGAGTTTATGCAAATCTATAACATTTCTGGGTGCGCGCACTGGTTATTTTTATTAAATGTTTGCTTAAAAACTGTAAGAAGTAGATCTGATCTGTAACAAACTCAGTAATAATAAATATTAAGGATTTTCCTTGTTCTAGATCTATGCGGAAGCAGAGTAGCGCGAAGCTACAAAATGGTTCGCAAAACCCTCCAGACCACATCTAGACATCCCAAGGGTGTGGAAACCTGGTTCCAGCACCCTCGCCTGCTACCTCGGGTGAGACCTCAGTCCGCGCTCTGCGGGATGTTGCTGAAAGGGCCGGTAGTTGCGGAATTTGTTTGGCTAATAACACTTCCAAACCCGGGTCAGGGCCCAATAAGCCAACAAATGGCACTGTTGTCGGGGATTGGGATCTACCTAAGGGATGTCTGATGTTGGAACACTGGAACCCTACAAAGAAAGAGCTTGAAGATTGGTTGGATCAGAGGCTTCATGAGTTTGTGGTTCAGGAAAACAGAAATCCGCGGATATCAGAAGAAAGGTAGTTGGATCGTTACATATACACAGAGATCCACGAGATATTCTTTGTGTCATTCTCGACAGAGTTGTATGAGTGGATCGTGAGGCTAGCTGATAGCGTGGGAAAGTGAAGACTAGATCAACCCATTGTGTGGACTCCAGAATTGGTGCGCAAGCTAGAAGCATCTAAAGACAAAATTGCATGTGCAGTAGATCACTGGTTGGATCAGATAATAGGAGGGTTCATCACTGAGTTCACGATAGACAGAATTGTGAGCTATAGTGAAGCAGAAAGGCGTTTTCTCCAAGGACCATGGGGTAAGTACATCAAATCATTGAATACTTGGATTAAAATGCTATTATGTGATAAAGGAACTCAAAAGTCAAAAGGAAAAGACAAGACTGTTGGAAACAAATTTGAAGACAACAAAAGAACTCATCAAAGAAAATAAAGAGTCTTAGAAGATGATTAGTAGTCTTAGAACTAAATTGGAAGAAATCAAGAATACAGTGACATGAGACCTCAAGAGAGAAGTCCAACAGAAGCAACAAGAACTTGACACAATGTTTGCAAAGATTAGCAGGATCACACAACAAATGCAGGAAGCAGAAATTGAAAGGAAGGAATCTGACCAAAGAAGATACATATACACTATTGAACAAAAGAAAAAGGAAATTAGAAACATTTTTAATAGAAATAAGTAGTCTTAGGATTGAAAATGAGAAGTAGGAGGAACAGATACAGGTTCTCAACAGAGAATTAGAGAAGACCACCCTTCCCAAGCTACAGGTTGAGGAGGCAGAAAAAAGAAGGAAGATCTTGAAAATATGCTTTCAAGAAGATCTTGCTAAAAAGCAGTAATAACTTGATGCAACTTATGATGATATAAAAAAACTCAAGGGATTGCAAAAATAATACTTACAAGGTAAGACAGATGAAGAAGCAAAAATGAAAGCAATTAAAGATGGTAAAGCTCCGATTGATGAAGGTACAAGCTCCACATCTTCGCAGGATGATTCTAAGAAGGAAGTTGATCAAAGTGAAAAGCCAAAGAAGAATGCTGCAACTCCAAAGAACAAGACAAAAGAAATTAAGAATAAAGGACCACAACAAACTACAACACCACCTCCAAAGAAGAATGAAAAATATTCTAGGTATGTTCGTTTATTTAATGGTTATTGTTTTTCATGTGCTAACTATGGACATATGGCCAAGGATTGTAAAGTTATTGACAGGTACAACTATCAAGGACCATCGCATCCGAATGAACCATTCAGGTACGCACATTTATTTAATGGTTATTGATTTTTATGTACTAACTATGGACATATGGCTAGGGATTGTGAAGTTTTTGACAAGTACAATCATTATCTGCAAAACCCTAGAAGCAAGTTTGCAGGATCACGAGACAGGTTCCATGATGATTTTGTTAGAAGAGAATACATGCTAGATGGGCCAAACATTGAATGTTTCAAATGCCATAACTATGGCCATAGCGCTCGCGGTTGCATATATCAGATGTAATCACCTATGGACAACATTGAATGCTTCAAGTGTCATAACTATGGGCACATGGCTCGAGATTGTAGGAATAATAAGGTTTGGAAAAGGAAACAGGTACAAGAAGACAAAGTAGATAACAAGGTTTCAACAGTTATGCTTTTAAGATTTGTAAAAGCAAAAGGTCATGAGGAATTAACAGTTGCTTCAGATAATGACTCAAGTCAAGATGGCATGTTAGATGACTCACTATTTTGAACAATCTAGCTTGTTGACTCCTTAATATTTGTAGAGGAGGAGTCTATGCAGCAATATATGGCACAAGTCTAGGATTGACAAGAAAGTAGTTTGAACAAGAAATCTTCTAGGGCTTGGTATGCTCGTCTTGACGGATATCTACATCAATAGGGATTCAAGAAAGGAAGTGCTGACAACAATATTTATGTCAAAGTGGATCGAGATAACCTAACAATTATCAGAGTATATGTGGATGATATAATCTTTGGAAGCAATGATGAGATATTAAGTAAATACTTTGCCACAAAAATGAGTGAGTTTCAAATGTCTATGCTTAGCGAGCAGAGATACTTTTTGGGGCTTCAGATTTATCACCATGATAAAGGAATATTCATATATAAAGCAAGTACATCAAGGAAATGCTCAAAAAATTCCAGATGGAAGATTGCAAGCTAGTCCTTACCCCCATGATAATAGGTTTCAAGTTAAGCTTAGAAGATTCATCAAAGGATGTGGACCAAAGGTTGTATAGATCCATGATTGGTAGTATCCTATATGTGACAAACTCTCGGCCTGATATGATGCAAGCAGTGGAAAAGTAGCAATATTCCAAGCAACACCAAAATAATCTCATATTATTGGTCAAAAGAATTCTTCGATATCTTAAGGGCATAGTGGAATATAGTCTATGGTATCCCAAAGGAAATGATCTGGTTATCCAAGCCTATACAAATGCATATTGGGCAGGAAGCATTGATGATTGTAAGAGTACCAGTGGAGCAACATTCTATCTAGATGGTTGTCTTGTTTCATGGTTAAGTAAAAAGTAGTCTTAAATCTTGTTATCCACAACAGAAGTAGAATATATCGTGACAATAGCTTGTTGTACACAATTTCTCTGGATGAAGCAAACTTTGCAAGATCTTTAACTCAAGTTTGATGAGCCTATTCCCATATTTTGCGATAACATTAGTGCCATCAGTATCTCCAAGAATCCTGTGATGCATTCCAAAATGAAGCACATTCTGATTAAATATCATTTTGTTAGAGAGCAGGTCACCGAAAGTAATATCAAGCTTGAATATGTTGTAAAAAAAAAACAAATTGCTGACATATTTACCAAACAATTACCTCGTGAAGCATTTGAGTATCTTTGCCGAAAGCTTGGGATTCTCCCAAGTTTTCATTAAACTCTTTCTCTTATCTACTCGAGTAGAAAGGGGGAGTGGAGGTGTGTATAGGTCCGTAGGATGGCTGTTTGTCAGGGGGAGTTACCCTTTTCCATTGATGACAAAGGGGGAGAGAAGGAAGTAGGAAGAGGTGTCATGATCGCAGGGGGAGTACTTATGTTTCCATCAATGCCAAAGGGGGAGATTGTTGATCAGTGGTTGTCATTGATGTCAACCCAAGCAGCACTAGGGGCTACCCCGATCTTGCATGGGAATTTTTGACTTGAAAAATTACTCTATTTTGAGTCAAGGATATTCTAGATGTATTCTACTCGTCAATATGTTTCCGTTGATATATGGCACGCCAAGTAATTCTTCACGGTTTGAGAGATATTCATGTTTGAAGTTAGTAACCCCAGTTAGTGGGCTAAAACCCTATGAAGTTGTGGCGTGGCACTCATAATTGTTTGTGGTCATTGAATAGTCAATAATTAATAAAAAAAAATTCTCCTAAAAGCCCTCCAACATTCACTTGTTGAGGACCCTCTCAACTCAAGACATTGAATAGTCAATAATTAATAAACAAAATTCTCCTAAAATCCCTCCAACATTCACTTGTTGAGGACCCTCTCAACTCAAGACATTCATATAAATAATGACTCTCATATCCTCCTATAGTAGGGATTTCGTGGCTTCAAACAGGTCATCATGAAATTTTCGCTATAACTTTTGTTCTGTGAAGCTTCAAAATCTGAAATTAAAATCACTTTGAGCCAAACTCTTGATGAACCTCGTAACCGAATTTTAGATCTTGGTTCACTACATTTTCAGAGATAGGATCTGAGGAAGTTAGGGTTTTTGCATGCTGCCAAATTCCATGTCAAACATGTGATGTTGGGAAAATTGTCATAAATTTCTCTCTGAGCATTGGATTCAAATTTTGTAAATATTCACAAAAATAAAATGAATTGTAGTTTGTTGATTAGCGTTTTCAAGAGCTAAGGTCTCAACAGTGACACATGGCACTTCGTACAAGTTCACTCTACTAAACTAGTCTATAATCAGGCCATCGTAGGAGATTGGGCATAAAACGCTTTCTTGAAGAATCCAATCTTGATCAGACCTGTGGGGTTGCAAAAGGACTTAGAGGGCTACCACAGAACGAAATTTCAGACCCTGTAGATTCGAAATTACATAGATAAAATAGATTCAATATCGAGCTCCTAGAAGGCAAAAAAAAACATGCATTCAAGAATCACTACAGTAAGGACCAGACATTAGCAGTCAAGGGTAAGTCTCCTACATACAAGTATGTATGATTAGTGTTTATATTTGAATTCTGAGTATCACGTCTAACATATGTTTTTGCAGGACAATGTAAGTATATACAGTGTCTCGGTTATATCTCTATGTCTCTATATGTCACAAATAGTTTTTTGGATGTCCTATTCTTGATGGTACACATTTTATGCTACATATTATTGATGCTACACCAAGTTTGCTAAATATATATGATGTTGTAAGTTCATGTTACTTGTATTGTCATAGTTGATGGAATGGTCTCTGTTGTTGTACTTAGAACTTGGTCCATCACAAATATAGGGTTTGTGATCAGTTTTTATTGTATATATCTTTAGGTCAGTTTTGGATATAGTCTTGCATAGAGTCCAGGCGTATGTCAAGAGTGGGAGTCTTTGTCTACTGCTACAACAAGTCAACAACAAAAGTGACAAGAACATTTTAGGTACGCATTGTAATTTTAATTTTAATTTATTCATTATTATGCACTTACATGTGTTTTGCAGGCAGAGGTAAGTTGAAGGGAATTTTGTTTTGTTTTAGGATTCGTTTCGCCAAGAAAATTTTGCATGCAGG
The DNA here is from genome assembly GCA_000404065.3 of Pinus taeda. Taxonomy (NCBI): domain Eukaryota; kingdom Viridiplantae; phylum Streptophyta; class Pinopsida; order Pinales; family Pinaceae; genus Pinus; species Pinus taeda. Next base: position 238,877 of record APFE031300898.1, read on the forward strand.
TAGAAGAAGATTCAAGTACAACTTCAAGAAAGAATTCAAGAGCAGAAGTATCAAATCAAAGGAAGCATTGCAGCGGGACATCCTTTGAAGACATGACAACCATTCGTATATTTTGAAGAAGCGTCAAGGCCAAGGCATCATTGTAAAGTTGTAAAAGAGTCATTTGTAAAAGTGTCATCATTGGAAGAGTCATTATTGTAAAAGAATCAATCTGCCTAAAGTTGAAAAGGCATTGTTGAGAGGTATAGGAGTCTCTATTGGGATGATGTCATGGTTGGGCTGTAGGTCATAGTGTGATTGGGTGCTCGGTCAAAATCATTGTAAATCATATTGTATCATGGATCATTGTCCCTGGTACGAGAATCCACACTCTTGTCTCATTTCAGTCATTATATGGTGGCAGGGAAGTGCTAGGCAGGTGCGTGAATTCACCTACAGGTTGGAGCCTGTGAACACTTCAGGGTGGTAGGTTGGTTTAGGGTGTTGGGACATCCATTCAAATGATTACTGAAGAAACCAAGGTGTTGGGGCATCCTTGTAGTGGGAGCTGGAGAAGAATTCTTTTCTAGAATTCTAGGAAGTTGTTGCTTTCATCTTAGTTGGGGCTGAAGATTAAAGAATTTATTAGAAAACCATTCGGTGGTTTTTGACCCAGAGGGGGTTTTCCACCTAAAATTCTTATGTCCATTGTGTTCTTTTATTTACTATTTTTACTGGATAAACATTAATAATAATTGAAGATTAACTAATGCTCTGAATATATTTAAAAGTGATAATTGCTAAGGAATACTGATTCACCCCGCTCTCTGTATTTCCAACACTGTCAACCATTGAGATGGACAACTAACTTATGCATGGTGACGAATCTAGAATACAACGTCCACATGACTGTCTCGAGGGACGATACTTCATACAATATCACTCTCTTCAACTCTTCTTTGGCAGATGATGTAACCTATTCTCCTCCTTGCTTGGTTGTTTGTAACTCCTTAGCCATACACTCATTCTCAGCTATCAAGAATCTAACACTCAAGCTGGTGGCTTTGGAATATGCTTTGGTAGCATGGGCAATGATGTTGGATGCTTGCACACATCGGATACGATCACTTATTCTTTGAACTGTGTAGGAGATATGTGGACATCCTGAGTAGGCACTCTGTGTGATTGCACAACTCTGTGTTGTGATTCTTCATAAGATATGTTGTGCATCTCTGCCTCCAGATTGTCTTTAAGGATTTATGTGTCTCCTTGATCACTTGGGACTTGCTCTACTTCCAGATCTGGTGAAGCCGGTGGGGTGACCTCTTGGTTATGAGGCATGAGGTCAATATCCTGATCTGACACTTGCTGAACCATATCCGTATCCATCTGCTCTAGCATCTATTCAATCTCTTGAGCTAAGTCTTGCTCCTACGACTACTCACCCTTTCTGCTCTATGTCAGCTGCTCTGATGAGACTATAACCTGTATGGGCACAATTTCATCAATATGTGCATGTTGCGCCTCCTGTTGTTCCCCGTCTCTACTGTGCTTCCTTCTCTCTTCTACGCATTTCCTGTTCTTCCCGAAGTTGCCGCTTCAACTCCTGCAACTCCTTTTTTATTTCCTCCATCCTCTGTTTCTCTCTTAGCCTTTGTGTGATCTTCTTGTCGCACTATTTCCTCTTAGCCTCAATCTCCAAATCTACTTTAAACACAAGTGGATCTGATTTGAACTTGCAGCTTTGTTCTTCCTCTGTGCTATCAACAACCTTTCTCTTGCCTTTGTCACGTGCAGGTATGCTACCCTCTTCTACTGCTGATGATAATGCTCTCTAAGATGTTGCTTCCCTCTACTTTCCTAACCACTCTATAGATATTCTGATCGGTTCATTGAGCCTATAGGAGTTATAAAAATATCTCCATGGGTCCTCCTCAGGCCAATGACATGCCCCGTGGCTATAAGGAAATTTCACCCTCGCACAGTGGTCCTTCACCAAGCAATACGGGTCATACAGATTGAAAATTCTGGTGCCGAAGGTGAATCTCTTGAACTCCTCCGTCTCAGCCTCATCATGCTTGAGATTCTGAATCTCATACAACCTAATCCACAAAGGAAGAGAGGGCCAAGGTGACTTCTTCTTCCTATGCAGTCTCACTGACAACCCTATCGAGATGTGATATGACACCTCTTGCATGAAGAGCCTGTCCATGGAAAACTTCGGTAAAACATGTGGAGCCTTCTCCGTACTGTACATCTATATGAAGGTTCTAAGGGGTGAGGCATACCAATATGCTATGTCGATCAATCCTCCATCACCGCCTATGCATTGCAAGGTGGATCCTACTCAAATATCATTTTGTACACTAGAGTGACAAAGTGGTCTGACAGCTGTATGATAACTTTGCGGAAACTGCATTAAGAGAATAATCTGCAATAAGTGTGCACAAACGTTTTCGAAGGTGTTCATGCCCAACCCAAGCCTGGGAACTGTTGACAGGCATAAACTGCATCCACAATGTAAGCAAACATGTATATCTCCACTTTCTGACCCTTAAGTGAATGTCGAGCTACTGTCACTTATTCCTTCAATATGAGAGCCAACATGTTAGACTAGTTACAAGGTCTTCCTTCGCTGGCCAGTTGGTCCAACGTGATCACCCAACTCTGTGGGGAGGTCTCTATGCTCTCTTGTCCATATAAGAAGCATGAAAAGATGAGCAAGTACTGATTTTCCTTACATATTATCTTTGTCTTGTAAACTTGGTTGGGTGTTGTCCTGAACTTGGCTAGCTATTTCGTCCAGCTCTTCAAGATATCTCTTGAGTTCGCACTGTTGCTGGGTTTGCTGAAGGGTTTCTCCATTGTGATCACTGGCTGTGATAAGTGATACATCTCCTCAAAGTCCTTCGCCCTAAAGGTAGAAAGATGTGTTCCACTGGAACTTCTCAACACCATTGCCTCGGGATCAGTATGTGAGACAATCTAGTGGATCATGTCCGCGCATGGAAACGCAGGATACCTTCATGCAATCTGGTACAAGCCAAACTTGTGATTGTTGACATAGACCCTGCGGTCTTCTAGATTTTCCTCAAATGTGCCTGAGAATGTGTCATTGATGTCTAGCCATTTCATCTTGATATCCTTTTCTATGAACAACTTGGTGTCTTCGTAGATAGGCAAGCTCATAGACGCTTTCTCAACTGCATCTCCAATTGCACTTTTGACGATGTCCTTTGATCCTGCTCTTTTGGAGGCCATTGAACCTGTACTGCTGAGAGATGAACAAATACCTTTGATACCTGGAGACATAGAAACACTCATGGAAATAAATCTTTTAGTTGAAGACCAAAGGAAACTTGAGGACTGACATGCAACATACTCGGGTGACTAACTAGGAAGATTGTGCAATTTTTACCGGGACGTTGGGAGACTGACTGCCAAAACTGCACAAGGCATAGTCTAGACTATTAAGAGGCTGACTGACTACTAGAACTATGAAATGCACCGTCTAGCTTGGCCTGCTGAGGATTGAAACTACACAATGCAAAATTTCAGTCAACAATGACATGCAAACCCAACAATTGCATTGCGCAATTTCTGGGGCCAGCAAGGCACTGGCTCCCAGAATTGTGCAAAGCAAGCCTGGAGGCTAGTGTTGTGATGCAGGAGCATTTAGGTCAACAATTTCGTTATGTTTTAGTTGACTTAGGGGGTCTTGTGTTTTCAAGGAAGTTGGATTCCTATGTATGTAATTATTAATGTTTTGAGTGATTAGAATGTGGATTAATTAGATATTGTGAGGATATTTGTAAATGCTCTCGAATGTAGGAGAACATGGGTGATTAATGATGATGAGAGAGTTAGAAATCAATTGTAATTCTTGGACTAGAAAGTGGTTTCATTATTCGAGGAGCTAGAGAGGATTCTTAGGGATAAGTAGGAGTCAAAAGTGGACTTAGAGGATATTTAGGATTTAGTTCAACAGATTAAGGATCTGAACCAGAATTAGTTCAACATAACCTTTTTTATAAATGTAAGCCTAAAAGGCATATAGAGTCAGTAGTTAGAGGAGTAGATAGAAGAGTAGTTAGAGAGTAGTTAGTGAGTCAAAGAGTCAGATTGTAAACCTACGTGCAGGAGAAGAAAGGCCAATGATCAGAAAATCAGGCCAAAGAGAAAGACTCCTGTGTAAATACTTGGTCATTAATACAAAAAAATCGATTTGGAGTTCATGTGTGTGTATTGAGTAATTCAGATATAGATCATGTATGAATTTGAGCTATTCTATGTAACATAGGTTGTAGGTGCAGATCCAGAAGGGAGGTGAAATATAGAGAAGAGTAACAGAACGACTTCCAACTGCGGTTGGGTAGAAGTTGTTTAAGCAGCTCCATAGTTGCGATTTTGGGTAGAGTTTTCTTAGAGATAACAATTCCAACAAAAGAAGTGTTGGGTAGAATTGTTAGTTAGCAAGAGGTTCAAGGAGAGAATCATAGAGCTTGTGTTACGACTTTGTACACATTGACGGTACAGGAAGAAGCCTTTAGTGTTGCAGTGAAGGTGGAGGAGCATAAAGGCGTGAGTGGAGTTAAGTGAAGGAGAGAGTTGTGGCAGAATAGCGAAGGACCAGAAACCTGAAGGAAGCCGAAACCACAAAATACATTGAAGAAATGGCATAAAATCAAAGTAAAGAGCAGTGGGGGTAGGGGAGAACAAATTCCCTTGATCATGGTTGAAGTCCCATAGTAAATCTTAGCCGTCGATCGCAAAAGTCAATGCTCACGTCACAGTCAACTACTGATCCGAATGGAAAATGGCATCAAACTATGGTACTCATCCACCCATATTATTCATCGACCCATGGAATTTACCCATGGTATTGTAAATGGCATCCGCCCGTGGTATTGTAAAATCCACTCATGGTATTCATTCGCCCATGGAATTGACCTGTGGTATTGTAACTGAAAAATACTATAAGTAACAAGTCACATTTTGTAAAAGGACAGATTGTCCGCCACAATGTAGCCTTTACAGTTCAGAGGCATGTAGTCACCACATTTATCCTCAGAGATAAGCTACCATCGCCCTAGCTGTTTATTTCCATTTCTGGTTGTAAGAATATTTCAGTATTTTCCATTAATGAAATGAAGTATTATTTCCGCTGCATATCTGTCTTTATGGTTACCTCTGTATTTTATTGCATTCCTGTTTAAATCCGGATCAATGGGTTTTAATAAAAAGTTTCTTTGTGGTGTTGGTTTTTGGGAATTCTCCTATTTTCTTCTAGTAATTTAAGTTTTCAAATCTTGGGGGCCTTTCCCCCAAGATCTATTTCAAGTTTTTAGATCTTGGGGGTCTTTCCTCCCAAGATCCATTTCAATCTTTTAGATCTTGGGGGCCTCCTCCCAAGATCCGGATCAGTGGTATCAGAGTAGGTTATGATTCCATGGGAATGAGGGTTTGATGCATATTTTAGTTTCAAATTTTGCAGCAATATTCAACAAACTTCAGGCATGTGCTACAACCTCCATAGAGCACTTTCTTTGGTCAAGCAGGAAGAATTTTTCTTTTCTCATTTTTTTGCAGGAATTTTTTTGGGAGGTGACTTCGCATATCAGATCTGAAACATTTGGTAGACAATTTACAAAAAACAAATACTAGATCTGGATTCCTCTCAAAAAATCACCCAATTTCAAAAAACAAATGGGTCGAATTGGAGTTTGGATGTGGGAGATATCGCTGATTTAAAATCAGCTACTTTATCAGAATTTTTGTGATGGCGGAACTATTGCAATGCGAATCTAAGATCTCAGGGACAAGATTTTCATCACATAGGAAGATGCAAAATGGTCCTTCTGCTTCCAAAAATAGGTTATAATAAATATTCTGAGTTATATTGACTGAGTTATGCCCATTTTAATTCTGGAGCAACATTCGGAGTGGGTTCCCATTGGAGACGTTCCCTCCCACCCCACTTTAGTAGGCACGTGCTTCACATTCATCAGTTTCAACGTAGTAGCATTCAGCTTGGGTTATTTGGAGACGTGCCTTCCCACCCCAGGCTATGTAGGCACCTGCTAGTTCATCAACAACCAACATCACGGTTATGGGTCAATCACATAAAATCCTTGTCATCGAAGTCCATTTGCTAGGCTGCACACTGTCATAATCACAGTTGGTCACAAGAATTACAGGGTATCTCTATCCTTGGATCTTCATTTATCAGGGTTTTGGGTTAACCACATAAAACCCTTATCTTCAGTGGCTCTTCATATTCACCAAAGACTTTGCAGGAGGGAACTTTACGCAATGGGGACCATTGCTTCTTAAGGAGGGAGGAATGATCCGAATGGAAAATGGCATCAACCCATGGTACTCATCCACCCATATTATTCATCGACCCATGGAATTTACCCATGGTATTGTAAATGGAATCCGCTCGTGGTATCGTAAAATCCACCCATGGTATTCATTCACCCATTGAATTGACCTGTGGTATTGTAACTGAAAAATACTATAAGTAACAAGTCACATTTTGTAAAAGGACAGATTGTCCACCACAATGTAGCCTTTACGGTTCAGAGACATGTAACCACCACATCTCTACTCAGAGATAAGCTACCATCGCCCTAACTGTTTATTTCCATTTCTGGTTGTAAGCATATTTCAGTATTTTCCATTAATGAAATGAAATATTATTTCCGCTGCATATCTGTCTTTATGGTTACCTCTGTATTTTATTGTGTTCCTGTTTAAATCCGGATCAGTGGGTTTTAATAAAAATTTTCTTTGTGGTGTTGGTTTTTGGGCATTCTCCTATTTTTTTCTAGTAATTCAAGTTTTCAGATCTTGGGGGCCTTTCCCCAAGATCTATTTCAAGTTTTCAGATCTTGGGGGTCTCTCCTCCCAAGATCCATTTCAATCTTTTAGATCTTGGGGGCCTCCTCCCAAGAACTAGATCAGTGGTATTAGAGCAAGTTATGATTCCATGGGAATGAGGGTTTGATGCATATTTCAGTTTCAAATTTTGCAGCAATATTCAACAAACTTCAGGCATGTGCTACAACCTCCACAGAGCACTTTCTTGGGTCAAGTAGGAAGAAATTTTCTTTTCTCATTTTTTTGCAGGAATTTTTTTGGGCAGCGAATTTGTAGATCAGATTTGAAACATTTGGTACAAAAGTTACAAAAAACAAATACCTGATCTGAATTCCTCTCGAAAAATCACCCAATTTCAAAAAAAAAATGGGTCGAATTGGAGTTCGGATGTGGGAGATATCGCTGATTTAAAATCAGCTATTTTATCAGAATGTTTGTGACGATGGAACTATTGTAGCGCGAATCTGAGATCTCAGATTGTCTAGATAAGGATTTCCATCACATAGGAAGATGCAAAATGGTTATTCTGCTTCCAAAAATAGGTTATAATAAATATTCTGAGTTATATTGACTGAGTTATGCCCATTTTAATTCTAGAGCAGCATTCAGAGTGGGTTCCCATTGGAGACGTGCCCTCCCACCCCACTTTAGGAGGCACTTGCTTCACATTCATCAGTTTCAACATAGTAGCATTCAGCTTGGTTTATTTGGAGACGTGGCTTCCCACCCCAGGCTATGTAGGCACCTGCTACTTCATCAACAACCAACATCACGGTTATGGGTCAACCGCATAAAATCCTTGTCATCGAAGTCCATTTGCTAGGCCGCACACTGTCAAAATCACAGTTGGTCACAAGCATTACAGGGTATCTCTATCCTTGGATCTTCGTTTATCAGGGTCTTGGGTTAACCACATAAAACCCTTATCTTCAGTGGCTCTTCATATTCACCAAAGGCTTCGCAGGAGAGAACTTTACGTAATGGGGACCATTGCTTCTTAAGGAGGGAGGAATGATTCGAATGGAAAATGGCATCAACCCATGGTACTCATCCACCCATATTATTCATCGACCCATGGAATTTACCCATGGTATTGTAAATGGCATCCGCCTAGGGTATTGTAAAATCCACCCATGGTATTCGTTCACCCATGAAATTGACCCGTGGTATTGTAACTGAAAAATACTATAAGTAAGAAGTCACATTTTGTAAAAGGGGAGATTGTTCGCCACAATGTAGCCTTTACGGTTCAGAGGCATGTAGCCGCCACATCTCTTCTCAGAGATACGCTACCATTGCCCTAGTTGGTTTATTTCCATTTCTGGTTGTAAGCATATTTCAGCATTTTACAGTAATGAAATGAAGTATTATTTCCGCTGCATCTTTGTGTATATGGTTATCTCTGTAATTTGTTGCATCTCTGTTTAAATCCAAATCATTTGGTTTTAATAAGAGGTTTATTTGTGGTGTTGTTTTTTTGGGCACTCTCCTCTTTTTTCTTTTGGCAATTCAAGTTTTCAGATCTTGGGGGTCTCTACCCCAAGATCCATTTCAATCTTTTAGATCTTGAGGGTATCTCCCCCCAAGATCCATTTCAATATTTTAGATCTTGGGGGCCTCCTCCCAAGATCCGGATCACTTATCAACAGAAACTAAATTCTTGTGAGAAGTAAAAATAAGCTTTTTATCCTTTCATATATTGGCATTAAGCAATAAAGTATAATGTATTGATTAATAGAGTGCAATAACGAAAACAAAGATAACTATAAGAAACAAGAAATAACTAATATCAATGTTGTGTTTTGAGTAAACCCATAAAGGGTTATTCATCCATATGTTTAACTTTAAAGTGTTGTAATATATTTCCAATGAACCCAAAAGAATTAAGTAGAATTTCAAAGGTTTCTTTCTATCTAAGCAAGAAAATAACCCGACGTAGCAATGGAAGAAAACAAGTTATAAATATAACAAAAATATTTTCATTATCGTAAATTTATAGTGAAATATTTTCATAAAGACTCGAAGGGCACAATTAGGTAAATAAGGTGAAGGCTGTGAGTGGCCGTAGATAATATATAGAGGAAATATGCTCTTTTAACAAAAATAATGTTTTTCTTGATGGATTTTAACGTTACCGAGTTGTCGAGGTTGTTCTAATCCTCGTAAGAAAGAGCTTCACCAAATTAAAATTCATAGCCTTTGTCACCTAATCGACTCCATTTTTGGCACCTATAGTTCCAATTGGACAACCTTAATTAAGAAAAAAAAATTCAGAAAAGGTAAACATGGAAAAGAATGACTAACAATAATGGAAAGAAAATATTGTGGGGACAAATGGTCAAGGCTTACAGGGAAAAACCTGAGGGAAAGTATATCATACCTCTTTTCTCCAAGGGATTCCAATGTTGTATGGTTCACTATATTTTGAACAAGTGTAGGGATGGGTTGGAGAGCTCATCACAGGGTGACATGGTGCATCTAAACATTGTAGGGTTCACTATATTTTGAACAAGTGTAGGGATGGGTGTGAGATGGTGAAACTAAACGTTGTAGGGTTCACTATATTTTGAACAAGTGCAGGGATGGGTTGGAGAGGTTGTCAAAGGGTGATGAGATGGTGCAACTAAGGGTCAGATGACACATAGAGGTGTGGTATTTACCTCAACATAGATATTAAGGTGTCCACATTACACTTTAACCCTAAACCAAATCATCATTGATGTGCGGACAACGAACCACAAAAGAGCCAAGTGCAATGAATATGTTATAATATCACAAGATGGTAGGTTAGAGACCCCCTTTCTCGTTGAATTGTGATGTATTTGACATAATTATGATTTATTTGTCATATTATGATATGCATTGTTATTTTAGAATCGTTGGGAAAGTAAATGATCATATAATATAGAAATGTTGTTACCGTTTAAAAAAATGTTTTGATATTATGGGCATGTTACAAGTGGTATACGATCCATGGTTGCAATATTGTAATCTATTTAAAAGTGAACAAAAAAGTAACAACTTGTGTATTATGCTCCAAATAATGGAATAAAGAAGAACTAGAGCAAGTTATACACGTTTTTCGGAACTTAATGTAGGGATGCGGGTTTAGTTATGTGACAGACCTCGATCCACTTCTACAATACTATTTGAAAAAATGCAACAATTGAGGATAGAAATGGCTAGTTTGAGGGTTGATAATGAAAGATTACTGAGAGACCAAGAAAGGATACTTAAAAGTTTAATTGATAGGAAAAATCAAAGAACATTAGCACCAACCCATCACAATGGAAATAGGCAGAGTCATATAGGCAAAGAGAGTATAGTGTTCATGATAAAAACATGACACGTGAATATTAGGGTAGTAAAGAAAGTAAGGAAGGAGAATTGGAAAATGTTTCTTAGGAAAAGCCTCAAAAACCAAAAAAAAGATATAAAATGGAGCTTGAAGGAGAATTTAGGAAAATTAAACCTCTGACATTTGATGGTGAGTTCGAGGAAGGGGCTCAGGTGTGGTTCATAAATATTAACAAGTATTTTCAAGTGTATGAACATGACAAGAATCTCAAGGTTCGTATTTCGATTTATCAACTTGAAGGGAAGACAACTTTATGGTGGGAAAAAGTCAAAGTAGTTCGTGGAATTTATTTGCAAGAAATATTATGGGACAAATTTCAACCACAATTTAAGAATAAATATTTAATTGAGTGATATTATGATTAAAAAACCAAGAGATTTCATGACCTCCAATCACAATGCATTATAAGGAGCTTGTTGATGTCCATGAAATAACGATTAGATTTTGACAACCGTAAAACTATGGACGAAGCTATATGTAAGGAATATATATAATATCAACAATAAAAACAAAAGGGAGAAAATAATAAATCTTTGTCAAGTAAGAGGAGATAGAAATATTCTCCAAAAAATAAGGTTGTAAAGGCTAAATAGTTGGATCTATCAACCAAAATGAATTTTAACAAGGCCCAGAAACCCCCAATCCATTGTTGAGGTAGTGAGGGACTATATTACCTTAGGGAATGCCATTATTGTTAAAACACACAACAAGAAGCAAATGCCGAAGAGGCATCTACTATGGAAGAGGTGGTGAGAAGTTTGTCTAGCATCAATGCTACTCTACAATATCGATAGGTTGAGCACCAATCGACCATGATAAAGTTTAATGGTAAAATTTGCAACAATTCCATGTCAATTCTAGTAGTGCTTGAGCAATTCTAAGCTATATAAGCCCCAAAATAGTGGATCTATGTAAAATGCAAGTTAGTAATTAAAAAAATTGTTGTTGGTTTAGTTGGACACTCAAGGAAAAAGGAGAGTAACACCAAAAAATAATGAGTGTCTAGTAGAGTTGGTAGGAGAACCAATAGGCATATACCTAAACATCTTTCTCTTAGGCTCTTATGACATTTAAATTGGTCTGGACTTGCTGGAGAAGCATTGGTCCATAATGGAGAAAATCATCAGTTACCTCAATGAGAAAGGTTTTAATGAGAAGTATCAAGGAATAGTCAGAATTGTAAAGTTAAGGCATATTAAATCCTCACAAATAAAGAAAGGTATTAGGAAATGCTCCCAAATTTATGCAGTCCAGCTAAGCTATTCTAATTCTAGGGAAAAAACTACAACCTTAGAAAATATGACTATTGTCCAATATTTTCTAGATGTATTTCCATAAGAGATTCCTAGACTCCCTCCTCAATGAGATATCAACTTTATAATCGAGCTAAACACAAGGTTGGCCTAAGTATCTAAGGAACCATAATGTATGAGCATTCCCCACTTAATGGAGCTAAAAATGCAGGAGATGTTGGACAATAAGTACATTTCTCCTAGTGTGTTTCCTTACGAAGTTCTTATATTTTGTTGTTAAAAAGAAAGACATTACCTTAAGGTTATGAATTACATCTAAATGAACAAGATAACTATAAAAAATAAGTACCCATTACCTCAAATCGATGATTTTTTTGATCAAGTGAAGAGCATTACCATATTTAATAAAATTGATTTACCCTTGGGATGCCATCAAATATGAATTAGAGAAGAAGACATTTACAATATTTCTTTTAGAACACATTATGGGCATTATGAGTTCGTGGTCTTTTCTTTTGGCTTACTAATTCCCCAACCACATTTATGAGCTTAATGAAAATCATATTTCATCCATATCTTGACAATGTTATGCTAATTTTTATTGAGGATATCTTAATCTATTCCAATAATTTGGAGGAGCATAAGAGACACCTACAAATAGTTTTGCAGGTGTTGTAAGAACACTAGGTATACACTAAATATAGTAAATGTGATCATTTCAAAGATGAAATATTTAATATTTAGGGCATGTGATCACTCAAGAAGGGATAGTTGCAGATGTGGAAAAGCTAAAAATAATTATGTAGAGGTCTGTCCCAAAAAATATTGCAGATATTAGCTTCTTTATGGGCCTAGCAGGCTACTATTGTCACTTTATAGCTATATTTTCAAAGATAGCCTACCCTACGATCTCTATACAAAAGAAGTTGAAAACGTTTAAGGCATGTGTTAACTACAACCATTATTATGAGGATTGTAGATATGAGGAAAGAATTTATAATCAGTATTGATACTTGTCATGAAGGGGTGGAGGCATGTTGATGCAACAAGGATGAGTGGTAGCCTAGGAATCCTGAAAAGTAAAGGAACATGAGAAAAGGTACTTCACTTATGAGCTAGACTTAAGAACAATGGTTCATTTCTTAAAGGTATGAGGACACTACCTGTTAGGAAATAAATTGATTTGGATGACCGATCACAATAGTTTGACTAAGTTCTTCAAAAAACCTACACTAAATTCCCAACAAGCATGATGGACTGCTTCCTTAAGCAAGTTTGACTCTGATATAAAATGTTTAAGAGGTAAGGAAAACTGAGTGGTATATGCCTTAAGAAGAAGGCTGAATTTTGTTTATGAAACTTCCTTTAGTCAAGTGAAATCTTATTTTTCAGATCAGATAAAAATGTAGCCTTAAGAAATCCATAATATCAGTTTTTACAGTAGCAAGATAAACAATACAACAACGTTAAAAAAACCTTGGGTATGATAACAACAGTGATGATTTTCTGACCTATAATAATAGAATTTATGTTCCTAATGAACAAATTATTAAACAACTAATTCTAGATGGGTATCATAAGAGTCCTTATGTTTCCCACTATCGGAGCTAGAAATTGACCATTTCCTTAAGAAAGGATTTTTTTTGGCTAGGAATGAGAAGGGAGGTAACAAAATATTTGGTGAGACGTCTACATTCTAGCAAGTGAAAGTTGAGCATGAGTATCCACCTAGTCTACTTCACCCATTTCCCATTCCAAAATGTGAATGTGAAACCATCACTTTAAACTTCATCACAAGCCTACCCATGTCAAAGAAGCCAAACAATTTGATAATCATTGTGGTGGATAACTTAAGTAAATATACACATTTTATTCATGTACAATTGAATTATATAGTGATTCAAATTGTTGACATATTTATGAAAGAACTTTTTGCTTCCTTCTTATACCTAAAATAGTAATTTATGATAGATATGTAAAATTTACTTCTACTTTTTGGAAATATTACGGATTAGGTACCTAAGTGTAAGTTCAGTATTGTTACCATCCGTAAAATAGATGGTCAAACAACAATTAGGTGAATCTAGTTTTCGAGAATATTCTAAAGAATGTAATTTGAACAACCTATGAAGTGGGGGAAGAATACCTCCACCAGTAGGAATTTGCCTATTCACAAAAATTATCAGCTTCCTGAGGATATTTAATATGGGCCTGATATGTTGAAGGATATGGAGAAAATTGTGAAAAAGGTGCAAGGAAATGTGAAAGCTCCAAGACTTTAGCACAAAGATATGTAAAACAAAAAGATATATTTACAAAGAGTTTTAGGTGGGAGAACATGTATATTTTGAAGTTAAACCTGAAAGAAACACCTTAAGATGGGGAAAATGTGCAGAGCTAGCTCCCCGATTCTGTGGCCCTTTTGAAGTACTTGATAGGATTGGACTTCTAGTTTATCAACTAGTTTTAATCAGTCTTATATGTGTCCACATTGTATTTCATGTTGTCGTACTGAAAATATATGTGCATAATCCTAACAATATCATTAATTGGAAGGATTTTCAGGTGAACAATGAATTTGTAATCATTTTATATGTTTTTCTTTCTTTGATAAGTGATAAAAACTAATGACTTGTTGTTATGTCCCTATAATATTAGTGTATCTTCTTTATATTATTGTTAGTGTAGCTCCCTATTGTTACTATTGTGCCCATGTATCCGCCATTTTTTTTATTTTTGTTCCCCATAAAAGCCCACTATTTTTATTGTTGTGCCCTTACATTATTATTGTTATGCAGGTTCTGGTTATATTGTGACCCATCAGACTCCTATATATACCAAGGAGTTCTTATCATTTATATCATCAAAGAATTCAATTATTTTATTTAATTTAAATGAGGTTCTCCATTGAAGAGGATAATGTTTAGGTTGTTGGTCTATCTTTTCTTTTGTTTTGTGAGCTAGTTGCATAACATTTGGTACTAGAGCTTTAGATTCTAGGGTTTTGATGCTTCAAATAGACCATCTTGGCAGTTTCGCTATACCTTTTCTTCTATAAGGCTTCAAAGGATGGAATTTTAACCACATGGATTTGAAATATTGGTGAATGTTGTGGAGAAATTTCAGATCTTGATTGGCTATATTCTCTAAAATATGGTATGAAGAAGTTAGGGTTTTTGCAGGCTCTAGAATTCAATCTCAAACATCTGACCTAGGGAAAATCAACATAACTTTCTCTCTAAGCATCATCTTGGAATTTCAGAAAATACTACTGAAAGTGTGCGAACTTTGCTTTTTCATGTATCATTTTCAAGGTCAAATGTTGAAACAATGACACGTGTCATTGCATACAATTTTTCTCTACTCAACTAGTGTATAATTAGGTAATCGTGGGAGATTGAGAATAATGATTACTTGAAATTCTAGTTAGACTTGTGGGGTTAGAAAGAGGACTCAAAAGTCTAGCATTAGGCAAAATTTCTGACCTTCAAGGTCCAAAATTACAATGATAAAACAATTTAAATATTGAGCTCTCGAAAAGCAAGATAAAAGTGTGTTATTATTTTTTTTTTGTCATAAATTTTGTTTAAAAAATCAGTTTGAAGTAATCTAAAGGGCATAGTGAATCATATATATCATTGTTTGATTCTAAAATTCCTCTAAACAAAAAAATTAGCAGACATAGTAAGAAACTAGAAAAATCTTCCATGACACATGAAGAAGAGGAAGAAATGCAACATGATATACCAAAATTACGAGATCAAGTGAAATAAGTTTCACTCTCACAAAGAGTAGAAAAACTGAATTGTAAATGATGATGAATGTTAACATGGATGGTTCAGAATAAAAAATAGAAAGGGACATGTAAGGCTTGAAGTATGGTTTAGAAATAAAAATTGAAGGGTTGAAAGATGGTTTAAAAGCATAAATGGAAGGTTTGAAGGAAGGTTTGACAAAGTTTCTACAATAAATTCTCCTTAATGGTGACAAGGTATTCCATGAAGCTCATGATGAGAACAAAAGGAACGTTAATCATGATTTTATAGACTCTAACTTTGGATTGAATACCAACCACATTCCCAAGATTGATATGATGAAGTTTGATGAAAAGGATTCGATAATAGAGATACTATAAATCGAGCAATATTTTTATCTACATGATGTGTAACAACAAAAAATTATGATTAAATATTTATATTTAGAATCCAATCAATTTGTATGGTATTGATATACTTTTTCTCGTAAACCACTTGTTACATGGTCAATTTTCAAAGAGGAAATGATAACGCATTATGAGGATACAAAGAGAAACACCTTATTTATCCATTTGATGAATCCTAAACAAAAGGGTTCAATGGCAGAGCCCATTAAGGATTTAAAAAGATTGAAAATCATGGCAACTAGTATTTTAAAGGAGCATAGGATTGATTTCTTAATAGGGAATTTAAAGGATAGCATCCAACATGAGGTTCGCCTTTGGGAACTTGATTCATTGGAGAAGGAATTTAGGGTGGTTATAAAAGTTGAAAAATAAATTATGAAAAAAGGAAATATACCACTCACAACTATAAATATGGAAGTGTTGTTACTCCTAGTCTTCCACAACCTACAAGTTTGACACCACAAAAATGAAGGAAAAATACCAAAAGTGCTTTGTTATAGCTGTGATAGAAAATACACTAAAGGTCATAAGTGTGGTGAGAAGAAATTATTTTACATATCTTTTGAAGTGGAGGGAGAAAAGGAGAAAGAAACACCAAAATAAGAGGATATGCACCAGGAACCAAACCTAGCTGAGAAAGAAGAAACGAATCCAACCATATCTTGTAATGTGTTTGCAGGAATTACCCATCCTCAAACTCTAAAGATATAAGGATATATCAAGAAGAAAAATGTAATAATGTTGATTTATTCCAATAGTGGCCATAATTTTATTCATTGTAAGATACCCAAGGAATTGAATTTCTTTCTATATATAGCACTAGAGTGTCAAATGATGGTTCCAAATGGAGGAACTATAATTTTTTCTAGAAAGTGTCATAATGTCAAGCTAACCATGGGGAAATATGTATTGAATAGTCCAATGCCTCCCATTCCAATGGGTGGTGCTGATGTTGTACTAAGACTCCAATGATTAAAATCTTTGAGGACGATAGCTTTTAATTTTCAAGAACTCTCTTGAATTTTTTTGGGAAGGAAAGGAAGTTGAATTGTGGGGTATCATGGGGAAAATAGAAAAGATAATCAGTTCTAATGGCATGACAAATCTTTTGAAGAAAGAAAAACGAGGCATAATTTCACAATTGTGCTCACTAGAGGTTCATACATCAAAATCATCTATTTCTCCAAATCTCTGAAAGGAATTGGACAATAATTCCAAGGTATTTGAGACTCTGAAAGGCCTCCCACCTATTTTTTATCATGATCATGTTATTCATTTGATTCCAGGAAATGTTCCCCAAACATCAAACATTACAGATATCCATATGCCCAAAAGAGTTAAATTGAGGTTATGGTTGCATAAATGCTAGAGTAACGGTATAATTCAACCTCATCAAAGTTCTTACTCTTCTCCAATATTATTGGTGCACAAGAAGGATGGATCGTGGCATATGTTTTGGGATTATAGGGAGCTCAACAAGCTCACTATTAAGGATAATTTCCCCATTATTGGCATTGATGAATTGCTAGATGAATTACATAGAGAAATTTACTTAACCAAGTTGTATCTTTGTTTAGGATATCATCAAATTAGAATGAAGACTGAAGACATTCCAAAAACAACATTTGCAAATCATGAGGGTCATAAAGAATTTTTGGTCATTCATTTTGGTCTTACTAATGCACCTTCCACATTTCAAGGTTTGATGAATTCCATTTTCAAACGCTTCCTTAGAAAATTTGTGTTAGTATCTTTTGATGATATACTAATATAAAACAGGTCTTAAAAGGATCATGTTCAACATGTTGACACTGTGCTCAAACTATTGGAAAAGAAACAATTATATGAAAAAGCCTCCAAATGTTTCTTTAGAGGAGGTGGAATATTTGGGTCATATTATATCTCATGAGGGTCTTAAGGTAGAGCCTACCAAAATTAAAGCCATTAAGGAATGGAAAGTCCCTAAAAGCACAAAACATCTTCAAGGATTTCTCAGGTTGATAAGGTATTATCACAAATTTGTGAAGAATTATGGGAGAATAGTAGCACATATAACAACATTACTAAAGAAATATTCATTTTCTAGGACTCTAGAAGAAACTAAGGCCTTTGGAAATACTAAAGAGGAAATGTGCCAAGGACTGGCCTTAGCTATGATAGACTTGAAAAAAACCTTTATTGTGGAATGTGATGCCTTAGGAAATGGAATTTGTGTTTTTTTAATGCAAGAAGGAAGATCAATTTCTTTTGAATGTCATCCAATCAAAGGAATGTATCTAAACAATCCTATTTATGAGAAGGAAATGTTGTCAATACTACATGCATTAAAGCAATTGCAAACTTACCTAATAGGGAAGACACTTCAAGGTAAAAACATATCATGATAGTCTTAAATACTTTTTGGAACAAATATTATCCTTAGAAGAGAAGTAAAAATGGGTCACCAAGATGTTGGGTTATGAATTTGAAATCATCTACAAAAAAGGGAAGAAAAATATTGTTGTAGATGCATTTTTGAGAAAGGATGAGGATGTGGAAGAATTTATTTGTTCCATTTCTATTATCCAACTTGACTGTATAACCGAAGAAAGGGACGAATGGAATAATGACAAAGAGGCGTGGAAACTTATTCAAAATTCACAACAAGATCGCAGTATACCTGATACATTTAGCTGGAAAAATAGTTCATTATGGTACAAATATCGCTTATATCTTTATAAGAATTCCAAACTTAAGAAAAATATGCTTTCAGAGTTGCACAAGTCCCCCTTAGGAGGGCACTCAAGATTTTGAAAAAGCTACCACAGGGTCAATAATGAATTTGTTTGGGATAGCCTTAAATCTAATATTTATAAGTTTGTGGGAGAATGTTTGGTTTTCCAACAAAATAAAGTTGAGATAATTAAGACCCTAGGTTTGTTACGACCTTTAGCCATTCTAGGTCAGTGTTGGGAGGAGGTATCAATGGATTTTATCACACATTTACCTAAAATTGAAGAAAATAGTGTCATCATGGTGGTAGTTGATAGACTTACCAAGCATGCACATCATTTTCCATTATCTCATTCTTTTAAAGCTAGTACAATTGCTATTACATTCACTGAAATAATTCAAAAGTTACATGAGAAACAAAGATTATTGTAAGTGACAGAGGTCCCATTTTCACTAGAAATTTTTGGATGAAATTATTTTCTTGTCTTGGCACTCAATTATCTCATATCTCATCTGATCATCCTCAATGTGACGAGAAAAATTTTATAGTGAAGAAATTTTTGGAAGGATAATTTTTTTGCTTTGTATCTAATAAACAAACATAATGGGTTAAGTGGTTACCTCCAGCTGAATGGTCGTATAAAAATTACTTCCATACTATAGTAAAAATGACCCCATTTGTGGCACTTTATGGATATCATCCACTACCCATCAGATCATCTTTAAGAGAAAATTCTAAGGGTTAAGTAGTGGATGGCCATATCAAGCATCAACAACAAGTTCTCCAACTCTTAAATGATTAGCTCACTCTGGTGCAAAATCGAATGAAACAATAGTCTGATCAACATCATAGTGAAAGATGTTTTGGAGTAGGTAACTGGTTAGTTTTACGGCTACAACCATAAATATAAATGTCCCTCAAGCAAACTAAGAAGGATATTAAATTATCACCCAAGTACTATGGTCCTTACAAGGTGTTGCAAATAATTGGTACTATGGCATATAAATTGGATTTGCCTACATCTTCTCGAGTACACCTAATTTTCCATGTTTCATGCTTAAAGAAGGTTATTAGTGACAAGATCCAAGTTCAAATAGTGTTTCCAAAACTTGACGAAGAAGGAAAAATCATATTTGATCCTAAAGAAGTCACGGAAACAAGAACCTGGCAACTACAAAATTAATTAATTTTATAGTATCTCATTAAGTGGAAGAACTTACCCATTGAATATTCCACATGGGAGGATGAGAATGTTATACATGAGCATTTGAAACTACTCAAGCATTGAGGAAAACACTTTTTATTAGGAGAGAGGAATGTTAGGTCCCTATAATACTAGTGTATCCCCCTTATTTTTATTGTTAGTGTAGTCCCCTATTGTTAATATTATTCACATGTATCCCCCATGATGTTATTTTTGTGCCCCATAGAAGCACAATATTGTTATTGTTGTTCCCTTACATTATTATTATTATGTAGGCTCTCATTATATTGTGACCTGTTAGACTCTTATATATACCAAGGAGGTCTTATCATTTGTATCATCAATGGATTTCTCATTTATGTAATGTATAGGATGTTTCCTCTTGGAAGAGGATAATTTTTAAGTCATTGATCTATGTTTTCTTCTATTTTATGAGCTAGTTGTATAACACATACTTAATGGATATGAATATAGGTTGAGTCGAATAAAGAATTCTAGGTTAGCCTCTATGAATACTAGACCAGAGAGAAATTATGCTATGGAAGCAAGTAATCGTCCAAGTTAAAGTGCAGCGGAAGCACTTTAGCATGAATCATCCTACTTGGGAAGTTGGATTTTTTTTATGTGATGCATACACCAATTTGTTCTAGGGCCAGTAAAACACTAAGGATGATGTTTTTCTTGGTGGGTAAGTATAACGCCCACCAATGACTTGTTGATATTTCATTCACTCTCTTGTGAATTTACTTTTATGGACAATGGGCCATGTTGAAGGCTAAGTATG
This sequence comes from Pinus taeda, assembly GCA_000404065.3. Classification (NCBI taxonomy): domain Eukaryota; kingdom Viridiplantae; phylum Streptophyta; class Pinopsida; order Pinales; family Pinaceae; genus Pinus; species Pinus taeda. The sequence goes on from APFE031300898.1 coordinate 259,212, forward strand.
AATATATGTGATGTAAATAAATGTTTTCTTTCTTTTCTAATTATATATTAATAAAATGTTGCACTTGGATAGCTATGTAAATTATTGTGGCAGAAAGATGCTAGAGAAACATTTTTACACTCTGATAGTTAATGAAAACAGTTAAGGAAATCCAAAGAAGGGAAATTGGGTAGATGCAGTTGCCTACATAGATTCTTTCGTCCCAAGGATAGATTATCTCAATTTTGGAAAAGGTTGGCCAAGCAGGTGATAGGGGGAAAGGATGACAAAACCTTGAGAAATTGTAGCCTAGTAGGAGGGGCCAACTAATTGAGTATTCATGGTGATACTTTCCTCAAGGAAAGGGCATTGTATAGAGGAGGGTAAGTAATAAGAATCTGGATTAGGGGCAAAAATTTGCTCAAAACGCATAGTGCTCAAAATCGCTTAAAACCTAAATGACTATGTCCGTCTCAGTGACACAATCCCAAAGCAACTTGTTTCACTAAAAATGGAGTTCGTATGAGAAAGATAGAGCCTACTGTCCATTTTGTCAAACATGAAAATTTTGGTTACAGGCTCACTAGGATTCTAACTAGGCATTTGTACAACATAGTTAGAAAAAAGAATATTCCAAGGAATATTCTTGAAATATTCCCATAGGTGGCTCAATCGCATTGCGACAAGTGTCCCCATCAGATTGCTTAAAGGAATTTAGGTGGACTAATGAGAGGTTGACATGTGGCAAGCGCAGAGGCTGCCACATGCCCTCTCAAAGGCCAGGTAAAATTATAGTGGGGAGGTCAGGGAATCAAACTCATGACCTCACCCACACAAGTGCCAAGCCATACTACTATACCACCACCATAGGTCTTAAAAAACATGAGGCACATTATGTATTTAAAGTTTAAGAACATGGATTTTGGGGGAAGAGAGGGCCAGCCCTCTGCCCATGTGACCTTACACCGTAACCAGAGGTTGGGTTTATTACTAATTGTTCCATTAAACGTGCTAAGTGGAGTTTTATATTAATTAATCCATATTTAACCCTTCATTAATTTGGGATTAACTTGTCAGTAATTTTGGTGTGTCCGCTAAATCTAGAACTACTCTAATTTTTGTGGGGTTAACTAGAGTTTCTCACGTTTTGGTGGAGTTTTCCTAGGGAAAGCTGAAGAGACCATAACTTCTTCATTATTCGACCAATTGTTGCTCAGAAAGAGTCATTATTAGATGATTTGGATGCTCTAAACACAATGGAATAGTCTGGAGAGGCAAAAAGGAACTTCTGTATGTGATTATTTTAGGTTGAACTTTAAGGAAGCCTAGTGCCACAAGGAGAAGAGGTCAATCCTAGATCAGTTGAAGTCCAATCGTAGAGATTGGAAAGTCATTTTTGGGGTTTTTGGGTCTTTTGAATCCAATGGAGAATGTTGCAAAGCCATTGGAGCACTACAAGTGCATGTAATCAGAGAATTGACCATTAATCCAAATAGGGCCTAGTCATTGAAGCAGGTCCAAGGAGATGTAGCATAGGAGGGGTGAACTCCTTTATCAACTTTATGTTATGAGTTTGCTTTGTTTTACTTCTCTGCAATTTACTTGTTGTATATGTGTTTTAAATAACTAATTAACCTCATAAATTTCTCATAAAATACACTTAATAGTTGACACACAACCCTTCACATTTTGGTTAATTTGAGACAATCCTAAACACATCTTTTTAATAATGATGAAGGATCTTGCATAGCATTAATAATTTTTCCCAACATTCAAATCAAGTTGGTATTAGAGCATTGTTTTCTCATTTTAACCCTATGATGGTTTGCCAAGTTTAGCTTTAGAAATAACTATTGGTTTTGTATTTGTGCAAGGAGAATTTAACTGTGTGCAAGTTTATGTGTGTAAGCTGAATGGTCTGAGATGCTTCTTTGTTGAGATACTTTTTGAAGCTTTGTGAATCTTTTGATGCATTACAAGTGTGATGGCAGCTTCAATAATGGATGTTTCTAATCCATCTTCCTTAGCAAGACTCTTTGATAAATAGTTGTTGCAAGAGATTATCATCATGAGAGATATGGTGCAGGAGATGAATGAAGATAGGAAGGAGAACACTATACTTCAAGAGGAGTTGATGGCCATAAGTGAGGAGAAGAAAGATCATATTGAAAAGATGCATGAGATGGAAATCCAACTCCATGATGCCAAAGAAACCCTAGCCAAGTATGTGCATAGAAATGAGGTATGCAATTCAAGTTTATCTTCAATTTCCTCTCAAAATGAATGTTTTGATAATTTTGAAATACACACTAGAGGAATAGGGTCTAAATTATTGAGGAAAATGTGCTATCAAGCTAAAGGGTTAGGAAAAAATGAACAAGGAATTGTTAAGACAATTGTTGTTGAGGATAGGCCTAGGTATTTGGGTCTTGGTTATGGACAACATGATGGAGAATGCTCCAAAGCCAATGAGGCACATGAAGGTGTTCCCAGAAGGAATTTCATTACATGTTCATTACCTCAAGCTAGTGATGTTTGTGTTCGTGAGGAAGGCAAAAGTTTCATACCCACTTTGCAAGAAGATGCTCATAAGCATGCAATTAGTGGAACTGGAAGACAAGAGGGTGTTGAAATATATAAGGTCATTGAAACCATTTTTGTTATTCCAAAGAGAGCCACTACCTCATCAAATTAACCTCCTCAAGAATGCGACAAAGGTGAATGTGTAAGGTATAAATATGACTTTAATCAAGTTTCTTTTGATTATGATAAGCATGGAAAATCTTCACATAGCATTTGGAGAAAATTTAGATGTTCTTTTTGTGGTTTTAATAACCATATTTTTTTGAGGTGTTGGAAGAGGATAGTCATATGCATGAAACTTTCAAAACAAAAGAGACAAAGCCAAAGGTCCATTGGATAATGGAAACCATGTTGAAAAGAATATGCAACTATTTTTCACTCATTGCAATAAGCAGGGTCATCTTGTAGACAAGCGTTGGACTTTGCATCGAACAAGTCATCCATGACATATGAAGAAGGTGGAGAGAGATTTTGGCAGGAATGGAAAAGAGGATTCCATAATTGATGTGGGTCAGGATGATACAAATGATGAGGTGTAGCCGAAAGAAAAGACATTGAAATGGTTTGGAACGAGATGGTTAGATTTCTTAACCAACTAAGGCCTTGCATTTATATTGATAATTGATGCAAATTTTGCCCTATTGATGCATTTCCTTTCTATTTGGATGCATTTATTTTCTCCTAAAAATATGCTTCATATTGCATGAAGTAAGATGTTAGAAAAGTAGAGTTTTGTTGACTCACTTAGATGCATAAAGATTGCAATTTGCAACTAAAAATTTGCATGCATGTTGCATTCTTGAACTTGAATGTTTATGCTAGGAAGGTGTTTGAAAGTGGAGTATCTTGACCCACTTTATTGTAGAAAATTTGGTCATTTCAACTCTTTAAGTACTCATACATACCAATGGGATTCTTGTACTTCTGATTGTACTTGTGAGAATTGCTATACATGCATGAGAGTTTGTGTGTGTGAACAATGGCATTTTTAATAGTTTCATTGTGCTTGAACATGTATGAGTGTTTGACTTGTGTTGGTTGATTTCTTTATTAACATGTATGTTGTCAACTTGAGAATGTTGATAATTTGCACATGCATGAGTGTCGGATTGTGTAGTCGATTGATTGTTACATGTATGTTATATAGAATTGGAAGAGTTGATTTTGTTTCTAAATATGAAAGGGAGATGTGAAAAATTGTTTCATGAGAATGTGGAATTCTTGTTGTAAATCGTCAAGTCGTTGTACATGCTTTTACTTGACCTAAAAGTTAGTTGTTTGAAGAAGCGTGTTTTGTTGACTTGGGTTTAGTTGATGGTTTATGCACCAAGATGTAAGAGCACATGACGATATTCACATGATGTAACATATTTTGCTCTAAAGAAGCAAAAGTAAGAGGTCGTCAAGTTATATTATTGCATGAGTGCTTTTCAAGGTTAATGGTGTTTCTTTTGACAAGATATTGCAAGATTTTGGAAGGTCCACGCTTGAGAAAGAGGCTCATGATTAGCCTTAATTATCAAATAATGACACACACAACATGTTAATAATGGATGATGATGGGATCAAGAAGATAAAGTGGACAAAAATGCCAAAACAAAATTGCAGCCATTGTAGACCATTTCATGTGGTGATGCAAATAAGTGAAAGATATGGTGAATGCATTCTTCCGCATGGAATTTGGAACTGTGGAGATGGGCTTAACTTGGACAAATGGTTTCTAAGGAGAAGCTTGCATCGAATGCATGTGCTGCAAAGGAGGAACATGATTGTCAGTGGGAAGGCCAACGGTCAGCTTTCCAAGAATTGAGGGATCGCTTTGGTACAACAAGGTGTTTAATCTGCAAATGGCCAATAAGCGTTGGATTGGGTCAGCAGCAAAATGAGAACATTGGTAGATGTGCCAAGCCATTTGCAAGGTAAGGCATACCACTGAACCCAAGTGGTCTTCATGCAGATTTTTCTAGGTAGAATCAATTGATGTAACTCGGGAAGGAGAAGCATATTAATCTCTTATCAGATAACAAGATTTTGTGGGTTGAAAATCTTGTTAATGCGAAGGAGTGATCAAAATCTGGATTAGGGGCAAAAATTTGCTCAAAAATCAAAGTACTTAGAATTGCTCAAAACCTTAATTATCCCATCCGTCTCAGTGATATGATCCCAACGCAACTCATTTCACTCAAAATGGTGTTCATATGAGAAAGATAGAGCATATTGTCCATTTTGTTAAACAGGCAAATTCTAGGTACAGGTTGACTGGGATGCTGACTAGGCATTCGTACAACCCAATCAACAAAAATAATATTCCAACAAATTTTACCATAGGTGGCTCAATCACATCATGGCAAGTGTTGGCATTGGATTGTTCAAAGGCATTTAGGTGGACCAATAAGAGGTTGACACATGGAAAGCTTGAAGGCCACCACGCGCCCTCTCAAAGGTTGAGTAAAATTGTATTGGGGAGGCTGAGGAATTGAGCTTGTGACGTTGCCCACACAAGTGCCAAGCCTTACCACTATACCACCACTGTAGGTCTTAAAAAACATGGGGCGCATTATGTATTTAAAGTTTAGGCACATGGAGTTTGGGGGAAGAGAGGGCCAAGCCCCTCGCCATGTGGCCTCACACTGTAACCAAAGGCTAGGTTTATTACTAACCGCGCTATTAAACACGCTAAGTGGAGTTTTAAATTAATTAATTGATACTTAACCTTTAATTAATTTTGGATTAAGTTGGCGGTAGTTTTGACGGGTCCGCTAAATCCAGAACTACTCCAATTTTGGTAGGGTTAACTGGAGTTTCTCCAATTTTGGTGGTGTTTTCCTAGGGAAAATTGAAGAGACCATAACTTCTTCACTATTTAACCAATTTTGGCTCAGAAAGATTCATTCCTAGATGATTTGGATGCTTTGAATGCTATAGAACAGTTTGCAGAGGTAGAAAGGAATTTTTGTACATGATTTTTCTACGTTGAATTTTAAGAAAGCCTAGGGCCACTAGGAGAGAAGGTCAAGCCTAGATCAGATGAAGTCCAATAGTGAAGCTTGGAAAGTCATTTTTGGGGTTTTTGGGTATTTTTAATCCAATGGAGCAGGTTGCAATGTCGTTGGAGTAGTACAAGTGCATGTAATGAGAGAATTGACCATTAATCCAAAAAGGGCCTAGCCATTGAAGTAGGTCTAAGGAGATGTAGCCCAGGAGGGGTGAACTCCTTTATCAAATTTGTGTTATGAGTTTGCTGTGTTTTACTTCTTTATAATTTACTTCTTGTATATGTGTTTTCAACAACTAATTATCCTCATAAAATTTCTCATAAAAGACAATCAATACTTGACACACAATCCTTAACATTTTGGTTAATTTGATATGATCCTAAACACATCTTTTTAATACTGATGAGGGACCTTGCATAGAATTAACAAGTTTTCCCAACATTTAGATCAACACACTGCCAGGAGGTATCATTTTGGACCTATAAGGGTATCTATTTGAAAAAATGCTTTGAGTGTGAAATTGGCTTGGGGGGAGCTATAGTAAAGGTAATTGTCTTATTGGTTGGGTGGAGCATCTTTCTACCTAATGGGTTTGGTTGAAGGAAAAGTGATTATTTAGATAAGTGAAATAATGCTGAGCATGTGTTTATATTTCTTACTTCCACCTTGTTTTCAATTCTGTTCTTATTCCAAAGAATTTTTGTTTTGTAAATTGCAAAGTATGAAATCACAAGCTAAGACTGTAAACTATTTTCTTGGAGTTAGGTTAGTCACCTCGATAAATTAATAATTTAAGAGCCATTGATCTTGAGGGTGACAATCCTACACCCTAGACCATAGGTGTGTGGACTATTGTAGGCCGTGATGTAGGCCCTCGTTTCCCACTGTTGAAGGCTCAAAATGTTTACCTAAACATCGGGGAAAACCACCCAATCAGGACCTTAGAGAAGATCCTTTTCCATTTGGGATGGTGGCTCTAACTCGATATTGTGGGACTAGTTTTCTTTGCTATAAAATAAGAAAATGGGTGAAGTATATATATGTGAGACTTGTGATGTAGTTGAGTTGAGAATAAAAAGTATTTAAACTAACAATGTATCTATATATTTATATATCCCGAGAAATCTGATCTATATATGAGATTTGAAAAGATTTCCAATACAACATGACAATATAGGTATCCAAGCCATCTTACAACTGTATAATCTTGTCCTCTTTTTTTTTTTTTAATTTGATGTATCTAGGTGGCTTTGTGCATAGTCGTAGAAGCATAAGCTCTTGTGAACTGAGTAAGTCTTCCGAGTTCCTTTGTAGGAGTGGATTGTGAACCTTTCCATAATACTTCAAAAGATGGATTTTGAGGGACTAAGACCTAGTATTCATCAATATTCCTTTAATTTCCTTTCCTTTTCACCATGGCCTTATGCTAGGGACTGCAAAATATGTTAAGAGGAGGAATTTATTTGACTCTTAACACGATATCAAAGGTAAAAAATTGTGGTATAATTTAAATATCTTCAACCTCTAAAGGTTGATGTGTAGTCCTTGTTGTAATTCGAGTCTTCTAAAAAATTTGAGAAATTTCTAAGTCTTTTTCTTGTAAGGTAGTATTTGAAACCTCATGTTTATTTCCCTTCAAGACCTAGATGCATTGTTCCAATATTTCCTCAAGTTTAGAACTTGGAAACTATCCCTTAATCTGAGTGGAAGAAGATGCCCCTATATCCTTTGCATCAGGGATATCAATAACCTGTGCAAATGAAATCTCTATGATATTCTCTTGAGCTCTATTTTCCTACAATAGTCTTAGTGAATTCAAGGGTAAAGGGGGCATGTTTTCCTTATATTGGGAAAATTGATTTATTTCCTATGGAGTTATTCGCTCTGAAATCTATATGGCCAACATTGAATGGGTGGCATCCTTTTCAAAGACATCATTGAACTAATCAGGTTCATGAGAGAATTGGCTTACGCTTGATTGAGAGGTAACCTTTTTAACAGTTCCATGACGATCATACTGCCTGATAGGGATGGTAGGAAACCTCAACTCTAAAATGGAGATTACTTCAATGGATGCATGTTTGAAATTTTCTAATGTAAACCTACCACAATGAAAAGGAAAGGTATCCTAATTGTTCTTATTGGATTCCTTCAGTATTTTAGAAATTCCATTACCGACAGTTTTGTAGGCTATTTCACAAGAAATTAGTTTGAGAGGGACATATTGGGGAAAAACATGTGGATGAACTAGAGTACTAAAGAACTGAATGTAGGTAAAAAATTCTTCACCAAACCAATTCCCAACCCTGACCATGTTTGCTTCTGCTTTTAGGGAAATCCTAGGCGCTTTCTTGTTAAAAATAATTTGATGAATAGGCAGTATGACACCCTTGCAGATTTTATAGAAATGGGGTTGGTACTTAGAATCCCATAGGACATTATGGTATATATGAATAGTATATGGATCCTCTAAAATCCATTTCCATCCCATGGAGGCAGAATCCATACTAAAGCATAAGGATTCCATAAGATAAGAACTCATATAAAAAGGAGGAATTATATTCTCTGAAAATGTATGCTTTATTCTAAAATTTAAAATATCAGTGGCTAAGTTATGAGATAATATATTTCCCTAGTTTAGTATAAATCCTTATGAGAAATATCAATCATCGAAGTCCATTGACCTAGGAATTTTTGAGAATTAGGACAAGGAAATAATCTACATACCTGGCAACAATTTGGCAATAAAGTCCTACAAGAGAGTGTATTGAATATATTCCCTTTTCCTCATGCTTGTGCTTATTGGGATCTATCCTCCAATATTTTAACAGTTCTAATGCATGATCAATGTTGCTCATGAATTTCTCCACGAATTGTTTGTCATATTTAGACCATGGAGCTGGAAAATGGTACATCATGCTGAAATCACTACTAGTGAGAGAGAAAATGACTGTGTCATTCTTTGTCATGCATTTTCTATCGACAGTGTTCATGTGCTCTGTGACCCATCAAATCATATCTGTATAGGACAGGAGCTTGGGTCAGGCAATAATTCTATGTAAAAATGAATTTGCAACATCACTATAGGTGGTATTGGAAACTAGAGAAGAATCCTCTATTGTAGCCATTATTTAAGTAAACCTTGGTCCCTCTTCTTTAAATAACTAATAAATGCATTCCCATGAGGTACTACCAACGTCTAAAGAAAAAACTATATCTGGAAAGAGCCTTGGTGAGTCGAGATTTTCAGTTGGCAAAGTAGTCGGCTATTGCTGAGCAACTGGTTTCATTCTTGCTTTAGTTTCCCTAGACATATATTCTGAATTTTGTTTGTTGAGACTGGTCTGCAATAGAAAAAGAAAAATAAGTGATAATTCTTTCACCAGAAAACTCTTAAAGCAAATACCGACTTTTCATAATGATTTCTATCTTAAAAGGGAAAATCATGATAATATTAATTTGCAATGAATAAAATTGTTCATACCTTCAAAAACTATACATTCGCCACTCTAGGAAATTAAATGAAAAATGTGGATTCACATGGGTGATGGACACATCAACATATTGGAGAAATTTTATTAGATAAATCCCATGGTTTCAATCTAAAATTTACGATATCTGAGGCTTCTAATATGTATTGTTTAAAAAATAATGGCTATAAGTATAAGCGGGAGATATACCATAGGTTTTATATCGACGCTTTGGAAGATGAGGGATTTTAAAGAGTGACATCTGATATGTAAAGTCCCGATATGAGTAGAGACTGGAATACCAGAGGATTGAGATATCAGAGGGAAAGAGTATCATGAATATCAAATATCAAGAGTGTGAGACATCAGGACCTTATGATATCAGGAGATCTTGAAATATCAGAAGAGTCATATATCAGAGATATCAAATACCACAGGTTTTGAAGTACCGAATTTTTTGAGATGGTGCCTTGTTGAAAGCTACGATATTTGGGAGTTTCAATATTCCAGGTGGTAATGTTGTGGGGTCGACGTTTCTTTAAAGCATTCAATACAAAAGGAAGTGCCCACTATATGCTTATATATAAGGAAAGTTATATCGGGGAATATTTTACTGTAACTTTCTTATAAAGAATGTTGTAATGTTTGAATGGTCAGATATAACTGCCCTGATAATGCTTTAATTTAAACAGCAAAAGGCCTATCAAGTTTTAATAACACTTGTTTGGTTTGAACCTTCCGATATGTAATTTGTAATACACGAAACTTTTGTGAAAGAGGGTGATTTATAAGAAATTAAAAATTGTGCTATATTTATTAGAACTAAAGAATATTATTAAAGTTCAAAAGGGTCCCCATTATTTATTATATAGCTAAAATAAATTCAAATGGGGAGTTGTTGAGTACTACAAAAATTGGCAACATAATGGGAGAAACAGTTACCTCTGTAAAAATAAATGAAATTTTCACTACTAAAGAAAAAGACTTATAAAGGTAAAGAAAAAATTTTGATTGAGAAAGGTTACTTTGAATAAAAGAACTTATTATTTTGTAAATTGCCTAATAACCTATCATTGCTGAAAATATTTATTACCTTTCTTGGTCATTTAATCAGTTGTTAAGGTTAAGAACTATAGAAGCTTAGTGCTTTATATAGACTTATCTGTCACTGGTAGAGCCACTGCTCCTAGCAGGCATTCATAGCCTCTACAGTGTTACCATTTAACCAAAATGTACCAGTATCCCATCCACTCATACTAATTTTTTAGAGGTATTAATTTTTAGTTTACATTTTCTTTTGAAGCTACTTGAAAGCCAATGTCTTGGTTTGGTGGTCAGTTGATGGCACTACCATTCACAAGTTATCATGATATTGAACAAGTCAGCTTGTGATGAGGCCTCTTGTCTATAGTTATGCAACCACAAGCCATTATCTTGGTTTGGTGACTAGTCATGATAATATCAATATCATTAGTTTCCTATGATCATATTAAGTTGTCTCATAATGAGACCTTTTACCTTTCAAGTTTAATATATTTTTGAAATACACTATAAAAGAATGTAAAATTAGTGGATCGAGAGGTAAATGAACTGCTTAAGAGTTACAGATGACAATTAAAGACAAAAGATACTAAAGCTTCAAAATAGTCTATACTTTTTAAAGAAAACATTTTCATTACCAATCATTGGACAACAAGATTTTTTAAAGTTTCAAGTTATGAAATATTTACAACTTAATGGATATAAATATTTCAGAAATTTGTAATAGATGCAATAGTAAAATTCAATGTTATAATTTGATTTCTAATATTTCTGCTTTAATTAGTTAAATTTCATGTAAATGATGAGAGATCCCAATGTGAAGTCAAAATAGTGTTACCTAACACTGCTAAGGAAAAAGACACCGATATGTACACATGATTATTTACATATTTACAAGAGGATATAAATCCTTAAGATTTTTTTTTTTTAAACTAGCCTATTAACGGGAAGAGCAGTCCCATTTCCTTGTAAATCTTGAAGGATAAAGGTTGACGGGCCTAGTTTCTCAACGATCTGAAATGGGTCTAGCCACAATTTTTGAAACTTTGTGTGTCTGCATTTTTCTTAATGGGACTTATCACATTTCAGAATTAAGTCACCGATTTCAAAATTTTTCTTATTAACTGAACTTGTATCAAATGAGGATTTCACAAATTGCTGATGGTAAGCATGAAATTGTTTGGTTCTATCTCTCTTCTTCTAACTTAAGAATTTGGGACATCCTTAATTGTAAAGCATAAGAGGGATTTTATTTAATAGATTGCACTAGGGCGAGTGAAGGAAGAGCTAGATTAGGAGGTAGGATAAATTATTTTCCATACAATAATTGAGAAGGAGAAGTTCCGATTGAGACCTTTTGACTGATACTGTCAGCCCATAAATAAAAAACTAGAGCTTTGTGCTAATTTCTTTGATTTGGTCAACTGTTCACTTGATTATCCTAATAAGGTTTTTATTTCTAGACTTTGCTACACCATTTCCTTTAGGATAAAAATTGCAAAATATTTTAGTTTAAAACCTCTCTTAGTAGAAAATTCAGTTATGGTATTTTTGGAAAAATTAGATGCATCATCAAACATAAGGGCATAAGCAAGACCAAACCTAGCAATAATAAATTGATCAATAAATTCAATAACATTTTTCGAATTGGACACCTTAAAAGGTATTTCTTTCACACATTTGGTGAAATAATCTGTAGCATTCGAGATATATTTATGTTGATTAGAAGAGTTAGAATATTCTCACCTATGATGACCAGTCCCCATTGTTCAAAGGGTTGTTAAATCTTAACTAGTTTTAAAGGCAATGGTGGTTTCTTTTGTCTTCATGAAGCTATTTGACAGACTTTACATTTTTTGACATAGGCTCGAGTGTCCTTAAATAGAATCATCTAATAGTAACCAACATGAAGGATCTTATGAGCAGTTGTATACCCACTATAGTGTCCACCAATTGGTCCATCATGTAGTTCCTGCAAAACTTTCTCTGCTTCATATTTTTCTACACATCTTAATAAAATAACATCATAATTGTTTCTAAATAAGACATCATTAACAAGTTGTTACTGATTACCTTGAACTCTTAGAGTTATTTTTCATTTTTAATTGAGTTCTAGTAGAGAATAATCATTTTTTAAATAAAATATTAAATCAACGTATTGAGATTCGGTGTCAACAGGGCATACCTCTGTAATTTGAAAATTATTGCCTAAACCTTCATTAGCCGAATTGTCATAAGCTCCAGTAATTAATCTACAAAAACATTGACCCCTTACTATTTTAGCTAGTTTTATCTTTAGGTCATATTATTGAAGGGTAGTAGCCCAATTAGTGTTTTTCTCTCTTTATTCCTTTTGGATAAGCAATTGTCTAATTGTATGGAAAGTAACAATTCTTTTTGTATGTTCTTTTTGGAGGAAAGGCCTCAAATGTTTTATGGACTTAAAAACTACAATGTCTTATTTCTCAACCTCTAAATAGTTTAACTTGGCTCTTTGTAAATTGGAACAAAATAAGGAAACAAGAGCCTCAACCTTTTATTCATTAGGTTGTGTCAATACTGCTGCATAGTATTGTTAGAAAGTAAAAGTGTAAAGAAAAAAATCTGATGAAAGGTTGGGAGTTTATAATGAAAGAGAATCTATGATTGCTTTTTTTATTGATTCAAATTATTTTCCTTCAATTAGTCCCAATTTGAAAATTGGTTTCTTCTTGATCATAGTCTATAAGTGTAAAACAATTTGTGAAAAATATGGGACAAATCGCTTGACAAAATTGATTTTCCCAAGAAAGGATTGCATGGATTTTTTGTTGTTTGGTAAGGCGATTTAAAAAATATCCTTAATTCTCTCAGGGTCTATGTAGATTCCCTCTTTGGACACAATGAAACCTAGAATCTTACCTTCAATAATGGAAACAAATGACTCTTTGGGATTCAAGGAGATTCGAAATTTTTTACATCTTTCAAAGGTTTATTTCAAATTATGGACATGGTTACTTATCTTTTTAAAACAAATTGTAATGTCACCTAAGAACACTACAACTGTCTCATTAGTCAAACCTCAGAAAGTAATGTCTATGGATCTCTGGACAGTGGATTTGACATTAATCAGTTTAAAAGGACTTTTTTGATAGGTATACATTCCCCACTTGTTCTGAATTTAGTTTTGAGTCTATCTTTTGGATGCACAAGAATATGACTGTAACCTAAAAAGCCATCTATGAAATACGTTAGCTCAAAACCAGCAACAGATTGTAAAATTTGTTTCATCGGAGGCAAAGGAAAATAATCATTTTCGCATGCTTTATTGAAGTTTCTAAGATCTATACAAATAAAAATATCTCCATTATTTTTTCTAATTGGTAAAATATTAGAGACGCACTTGGAATGCTTGGCTGGGAACCTAATTTTGGCCTTGCAGAGTTTGTTCAATTCAGTCTTGATCTGGGCTTCTAGGTTAGGATTAATCTTCCTGAGCTTCTATTGAGTAGGCTTTGCATTTGGCATCATAGTTATGGTGTAATGAATGATGGATGTATTATAAGTTTTGAGATCGTTATAACTCCAAGAAAATACATCTTTATATTTTTTCAATAGATGAATGAAAGTAAATCTCTCATGTATTGTGAGTCGAAGGCATAAATTCAAGTTTTGAGGATTATGATCATATCCAAAATTAACTAATTCAAATCTCAGAGTAGAACTCTGAAGCTTGCAATTAGCTACCTTTTTAACCCTATCTTTCAGATCATATAAATCTTCCAATTTTACTACAAGTTTAGGTAAATAATTTTCCTCAGAAGATTTATTCAGCAGCTTGTCATGCTCATCTTCATCAATAATCTCACGATGTCATTATCATCATTAAACACACGGTAGTTGGTTATGTTGTATGGAATGAAGGGGTGAAAAATTAACTCAGTCGAAAATATATCAACACTAAAATATTCGATTAGAATGAGCTTGGAGACAACACTGGCTAGGAGATCGACACTAACATTCTGTAATCTTCGGATCAGATCTACATTGACTGTAGTTAAATTGAAATCTAGGTCTTTGATCAAGGATTGGTAATGATTAAGGTGACTAGAAACACAATGGATGCTATTTCTAACTTATAAAATTACAATCTCTCAGTGACCAAAAAATTTAAGGTATTTGACGTCAAGAGTAATGCCTTTATGTAAGCCTTGTACCAATGCTTCGTATTCAACAATGTTATTGGTAGAATCAAATTCCAATCTGCAAGCCGACATATTTTTCTCTCCATTAGGATTTATAAGGATGCAACTAGCTCTTGCACCACCATTATATTTTGATTCATCAAAGTAAAGAGTCCAAAACAAATTATCATGCTTATTTATAGGATTTTTTACAATATTAATACATCTAGATGAATGTGTTTGAAACTTTTCATTTTGAGATGAAACAAAATCAACTAAAAAGGGAGACTTTTATGCTGGAAAATCGCGAAAGAAAGATTCAAAAGAATAACTCCAAAGAATGTTGTTTGTAAATACTACTGGTTCATTTTCCTCATCAAAAGCAGTCACTAAATATTTCATATGTTTCTCCATATCAACACGAATTTTATTGGGTTTCCCATTGTAGGGAAGCCACATGTGTGACCAATCAGTTGCAATGTAACCATGTAGTTTTTCAGATCAGTCCCTTCTTAGAATAAGACCATAGAATTTAGGAATTTCCACAACTAATATATCTATTATCTTACAAACCTTTGAATTGGAAGATAATATCATTAAAACAAAATTCATTTCTCCCAACACTTTGACTTTTGTGTGATCTAATTAAACAATCTAGACAACAAATTTCTGAGGAGAAATATTCAATTTGAGACAAACTCCATAAGGCATGACATTGGATGATTGATCTAGGAACATATTGGAGGCTAGCCACCTACTCCTCCTAGAACCTCCAGTTGGTGTCATATGTTTCCTTGTTTATCTTAACGTTTACTATTTTTAGCTATTTTTTGGGTGCTGAAGTTCCGAAGCATTTTTAACCCCCTTAACGATATTTTTTTGAGGTCTTCTACAGGTTCCTAGCCATAAGAGGCTACAAGCCTACGGTGAAACGTGTAGTACTCAGAGAGACCTTTCCAACAAGGTACCATATGAACCAAACAAAGACGATATAACCAAGTTATTATCCTAGGAAGTTGGTTGCCCAACTAACCCCAATGGGGCCCACAAACTCTTGGCGTTACATCTCTTGGGGTTAGAGTTTTGGTTGTTTAGGGTTTTTTAACATTTTTCAATAATAAATAGGCCCTTGAGCCTCATTGTTACACAATTCATAGGAATGTAGCTGCCACATCTCTTCTTAGAGATAAGTTACCATCGCTCGAGCTATCTTATTTCCATTTTGTTTGTAAGCATAGTTCAATAATTTTATATTAATGAAATAAAGTGTTTTTCTGCTGCATATCTGTATTTATGATTATATCTGTAATTTGTTTTGTCCTTGTTTAAGTTTAGATCAGTGGTATTAAAGCAGTCTGCTCTTTCTATGTTTTTCTATGCATGTCCATAACGAGGTTACGGTATAAGGAGCTAGGGTTTGATATGGTTGAACCACTACAAGATTAGCCTCACAAACCCCAACAACCTCCCATGGAAGAAGAAAAGAAAGACAAGGGGGTAGGAGATCCTTTAAAAATGTTGCTCGAGGAAGCCCTCGAGTGATAGAGGAATGCAATGATGGATAAATTTGCCCAAATCCTTCGACGACTACCCACATGTGACACATCTTCATCAAAAAACCACTCTGGAGGCACCACTCCTTTTAAGGTACAAGTTAACTTAAATATCCCCATATTTGAGGGCTTGATAGATGCACATGCCATAGATAAATGGTTAAATCTATTGGAAGTATATTTTTTAATTCATGACTTTTCGAATTGGGAAAATATTACTTTTGAACTTTTGAACTTCTCAAAGTCGCCCCACATGCCAAGGACTAGTGGAAACCTACTGTGAACAAAAATATGAAAGTGAACCATCGTTGTTTTCAGCCGCACCCACTTGGGATTCTTTCTAAGATGCCATCAAGGGACAATATTACCCTATTAGGAGATATGAAGATAAATGCATAAAGTGGAGCATGCCACATCAAGGAAGGGACCACGATGTGTTGGAGTTCAAATAATTTCCGTTCCCTTGGCACAAAGCTGGGTATCAAGGTTACTGAGTAGAATTTGGTACTCAGGTACTCTGATTGTCTACACAAGTACATCCAGGACGAGATGGAGTTCCTACAAATTTCCTTGCTCGGAATGACATACCAATACACTATCAATATTGAGCAAATGTTTAAACAAAAGAAGCAGAACTTTGGATCTGTGAATCCAAAGTAAGGAAAAGGCATCCCTAAACCATAGGTAAAATGATAGAGCCAAGGAGGGGCTACCCATGACAACCCATCAAAGCCACAAGCAAAGAACAACACCACAAAGACAAAGAAGGACACAGGAACACGGTGTGAGTTCCATAACAACTATACTCACAACACAAGTGAGTGTTAGGCTAAGCAATGACTGGTGGCTGAGTTGAAGGCCTCTGAATTAGACTCATTTTCTGAATCAAAATCAAAACCCAATAAGGGGAATGAAAAAGGGAAGCAGATCATTGATGCAAAGCCAAGTGACACAATGGCCACCACCAATATCTAGAAGATTGATCCTAAAGATCCAAAGGAGGGGAAAGCATCTTCCACTCATAGATATGGGTGAAGGGTTCTCTGCTACAGTTCACTGTTGACAATGGTTGCAAAAAGAACCTCATTTCAACAGAGATCATGAAGCGACTAGGCCAAAATACTAAACCACATCCATAAAAGTACACCATCGAGTGGCTTCACCAAGGACAAGATCTTTGCGTCAGCCAATAGTGTCACCTTCCCTACAACATCAAGCCCTTCATGGATGAGGTACTGTGTGATGTTGATCCTCTTGAAGTTTGTGATGTATTGTTAGGAAAACCATACTTGTGGAAGCGACATGTTGTATATGAGCCTAGACCTTTCTCTGTGATTATTACTTTGGCCAATAATTTGTATAGGATACCGGAGGTAGCCCCACCTACCACCATCTCTTTGGTCACTGAAAAGAAATGTAGTAAGATCATTTCCAAAATAGGGAAATTTGTTTTCCTTATGATTCACCCTCAGGGTAAGAACAAGGTTGTGGCCAAAACTCAGGCACAACTCCTCTTCATAGGATAAACATATCGACAAGGTTATGGAGGAGTATAGGGACATTTTTGCCTCACCTATAGGGGTATCATTGGACTATCAAGTCAAGGACTCCATCAATTTGACCTCGGGCACGCCACTGCTGAATGGACTAATTTATCGGCGATATGTTCTGGAGAATGATGAGATCAATAGAGAGATTCAAGAACTATTTTAGAAAGGGCACATCATGCTAAGATCATCACCCTGTGGGAGCCTAATTATATTGGTATAGAAGAAGGATGGGACCTAGACAGTCTGAATTGACTATCATGTGCTAAACATGATCACTGTCTATAATAGGTACCTAATCTCATGTATTAATGACCTTTTGGACCAGCTCAAGGGTGGAAATTATTTCAGAAAGATTGACTTGAAGTCAGGTTATCACTAGGTGTCCATCAAACTATCTAATGTGTGGAAGACTTCCTTCAAATTCAAGGAGGGTCTTTCTGAATGGTTAGTCATGTCGTTTGGATTGACAAATTCCCTTGCAACCTTCATGAGACTGATGGTCGACATCTTGTGACCCTTCACCAATGCATTCGTGGTGGTGTATTTAGATGATATCTTGATCTTGAATGAGATTTGGGAAGAGCACCTCCATCATATTCGACAGGTCCTTAAAACCTCTTGACAACAGAAGTTGTGTGCTGACTTGAAGAAATGCACTTTTGGCCTGACCCATGTTCAATATTTGGGGTACATCATTGATGAGCAGGGTGTACATGTGGACCTAGCAAAGATACAATTCATTAGGGATTAGTCAACCCCAACCACTCTAACAGAGCTCTGCCGATTTTTGGGTCTTGCTAATTTCTACCGTAGCTTCATGTTAGCGTTCTCTCATATCACTTGGCCTTTAAGTCAAGTCACTAAGGGCGGAGACAAAGAAATTTTTTTTTTGGTCTAAAATCCAACAGGAAGCCTTTCTTGAGTTGAAGCATAGTCTGTGCTTTTCACCATTTCTCACATTACCAAACCTGCAACAACCATTTGAGATTGAGACAGACACCTTCAACTATGCTACTCAACGTTGATATCCAGTGGCTTACCACAGTGAGACACTTTTAGACACAATGTGAATGTATCCCACTTACGACAAAAAAATGTGTTTCATTGTGTAGGCCTATTGTCAATGGAAGAATTAAATTAAAGGGAAGAAAATGATCATCCATACACATCACTGACCCCTGTAGTTCATACATACATAAGGGAAGTTGCAGAATGATCACCATCACAAATGGTCCACCTACCTGCAATAGTTCCATTTAAACATTAAGTATAAGAAGTGCAACAACAATAATGTTGTCGATTGCCTCAGTTGACTACTCGTCATGGCACTGATCACTATGCTCGACTCCTGTGGGCATGAGACTTTGGGGTGGCCACATCTTTAGAAGATTGATCCATAATTCACCTGCACATACCAGACATTCCTGGAAGGGAAGCAAGTTCCAAATTTTCACCTTGAGGATGCACTGTTAGGCCACCTAGGACACATATATTTTCCTTCAATCGAGCATGCTAAGATGTTTTTGGAGGTGCACTATAGTCTAGTCGCTAGACATTTTAGAATAGTGAAAACAATGACAGTATTGCAGAAGTATTTTTATTGGTTGAAACTTCATCAAGATGTTGGGAAGTACATTAGAT
Source organism: Pinus taeda (assembly GCA_000404065.3). NCBI lineage: Eukaryota > Viridiplantae > Streptophyta > Pinopsida > Pinales > Pinaceae > Pinus > Pinus taeda. Next base: position 278,188 of record APFE031300898.1, read on the forward strand.
ACTACACCTCATGTGCCATCGCCAAACCCACCATCAATAAGCAAGGCATATACACTCCTCTACCTACTCCTATTCATCCTTGGGAATCTATCTCCATGGATTACATGTCAGGCCTTCCTTCTACTAAGCATGACAACAATTATGTTTTCGTAGTCATCAACAGATTCTTTAAGATGGCCACCATGGTGGCCTCTAAGAAGAGTATCACAACAGAGGCCACTTCTAAGCCCTCCTTTGAGCAAGTGTGGGTACACTTTGGGATCCCATAGTCCATTGTCTCCAATCGGGACAACATATTCCTGAGTGCACTTTGGTCCAGTCTCTGGTTGATGTTGGATACAAAACTAAGTCCATGACGTTCCATCCCCAAAATGGTGGCGAAATAAAGGTTGTCAACAGGATGATTGTACACATTTTGTGCATGTACAACTTGAAGCATCCATGCATGTGGGATGGAAGTATTCCTTATGTCCAACACAACTACAACAGAGCTCTCCATAGTTGAATAGGCCAAAATCCCTTTCAAGCAGGGTTTGGATTTCAACCATTATGGCCCATTGATGTGGCAATACCATTTGCAGCCACTTAGGAAGATACGACTCACATCCAGTTTGAAGCCGAAAGGGATAACAACTTCAATGACTGCATTCAACACATCTGCTAGCAGGTTTATGATATATTAGCATGAGCAGTGCCATGGTCAGCATCGGGTGCCACACAAGTTCGATGTGGGCGACAAAGTTTTGCTACATTTGCAAAAAGAGTGCCTCACTAGACCCCACTGCAAGATTCGCCTGCTCCCATATGGGGCATACACCATCACCAAAGCTATCGATGACAATTCCTTCAATCTCACCATCCCACTATTCCTTGGTCTACACCTAGTGTTCAATGTAGATCGCCTACGGCCATACTTTCCAACATTGTTGGACACATCCGACATTGCAGAACAACTCACACCAATAGAGCTCAACCCAAAGTACATGGAACAGGCCACAATTGATCATATCATGGATACATAGATAAAGAACATTCACCAACAGAGGATACAACTATATCAAGTTGTCAAATTAGGTCAACTCCTTCAGCAGGGCAAGTGGTTCACCAGGGATCAGGTTCAATAGAAATTTCCTCATCTCATGGAGGTTGTTCAAGCAATGGAGACCATTTCTTCCTAATGGGGAAAGAATGATCCAGGTGCATATTTGTGGCCACCCGCCTATTCCACATAGACCCTCCAGTTAGTTTCATATGTTTCCTCGCTTATTTCAACATTTACTATTTTTAGCAGTTCTTTGGCTCCTGAACTTCTAGAGCAGTTTTGACCCCCTAAACAATGTTTGTTTGAGGTCTATTGCAGGCTCTTTGCTATAAAAAGATACATACTTGCAACGAAGTTTGTAGTACTGAAGGAGACCTTTCCAACAAGGTATCATACACGACAAATGAAGGTAATATGACCAAGTTACAACCTCAGGAAGTTGGCTACCCAAATAACCCCAACAAGACCACAAACACATGGTGTTACATCTTCTAGGGTAGGGGTTTTGGTTGTTTAGGGTTTTCTCATGCTTTTCAATAATAAGTAGGCCCTTTAGCCTCATTTTAACATAGTGCATAGGCATGTAGCCACCACATCTCTGGTCAAAGATAAGCTACCATTGCCTGAGCTATCTTATTTCCATTTCATTTGTAAGCATAGTTCAATATTTTTCTATTAATCAAATGAAGTGTTTTTCTGTTTCATATCTATATTTATGATTATACATGTAATTTTTTGCATTCCTATTTAAGTTTGGATCATTGATGCGCCATAATCCACTAAAAGTTGTGCACATTCTTGTTAAAAATTTTAGAAGCCAATAAAAAGGGAGGAGTGTGGGAATTTGTTCTATCTCCAATTAGAATAGCATCACAAGATTCAATCTTATCTAGAGAAACATTGGGAGTGTTTCCTTTCCCTTTTAAGGCTTTTGTAGTGACAACAATAGGTAAAGGAGGTGCAGGGACTACATTTAACTCTTTAGGTAAAAACTCATGTTTTTCTTTTACCTTGCTAACCTCATACAAGGAGATGTTGGCTTTCACCTTTTCCATGTCTTCCACAATACTATACTCAATGGTATCAGATACTATCAAGGTCTTAGATGAAGAAGGAGATTTAGAGTTAGTTGGAACGTAGTTTGAAGATGGAGGATAAGTCTTTTTAATTATACCCTTGTCTTTAGGAGGAGGGTAGGTGACTTATGTTTTCGATTTGATGGAAATGTATGGGCAAGGCCCTTACTTGTAGTACTCACTGGTAAGGCTTCCTCCTCTTCCTCATTTTCTGAATTGGTTAGAATGAAATCCCATAAACCATGGGCTTCCACGAATTCTTCTTCTTGGGATTCTTCAATAGATAAGCTTGTTTCTTCTTCTTCATCATTCAAATCAGATTCTGCATTTGATATAATGGTAGGTGGTTGTGACTGTGATGGTTGATTCCTTTCAAAAGACTAAAAGGAATTTTATGAAGATTGAATTACTTGTTTCTTAATCTCTACCATTTCATTGGACATTGTTTTCAGAACCTTTTGTAATCCCTCCAAGTTGAAAGGATCTTTAGGGGCTTTCTTCTTGGATTAATCTTTAAAAGAGACTTTCTTGGTATGTTTTCTTTCCTCAAGGGAAGTTTTCTTCTAAAGGGAAAGAATTAATTTTTCCACAGATAGAGCTTCCTTCATGTTATAAAACAATATTGTTTTATTAGCTCTATCTACAAACATGGAAATATTTGAAGGAAGAGTAAAGATATACCATTCAATCTGTACATTAGTTCCAAGTTAGGAAGTGTCTGGGATTTTATTAAGCAATTTGTTAAATCTTCAATTAAAGTCTTTAATTTTTTCTTTTGGGATGGCTCTAAGATTTGACAAATCATTAATCAAAGAGGTAGTTGTTCCGCCATCACCAAATTTTAACAAAAGTTGTTCTTCGAACATATCCAATTTTTTATTGACCTAGCAGGAAGAGAAAAATATCAAGATCCTACATATCCTTCAAATGTGTAAGGAAAAAGTCGGACAACAAAATATTCTTCTATGAATCCATTAAGATTGATGGCTAACATAAAATTGTGAATATGTTCCTCTGTAGGAAGGCCATCATCAAGATTAAACTTAGGAAGCCATCTCTCTAGATGTTTGGGAAGAGGGTGTAATGGTGGAGTCATTTGTACTACTCTTGGGTTGTTCCATGGCCTTTGCGCCATTCTGGGAGTACTAGGAGTATAAGAAGTTGTAAAAGATGTGGAGGCTAATAGAGCTCGATCAGTTGAGCAAGTTTCTCCTGTAGTGCTACTGGTTATAATAGCACCAATTGATTGTAGCTACAGAATGTGGATGGAATGGACTAGAGGATGATAAGAAGAAGATAAATGGGTAGAGGAAGAAGTGGAACCAATAGGAGTATGAGGTGGAGAAGAAAATGTAATATCACTAGCAAAAGAAAGAGTCTCTATGTTACTTTTCTTTCTTTGGTGAGTGGGTAATGGAAATTATAAAGGTTTGTCTCCAAGTTTTTCACTCTGGGATCTAGCTAATACAGCAGAAGATTGTAAGGAAGATGTGACACTTTCTTTCTATATATCAGTTTGAACAGATTTTCCCCCAAAAATAGAAATTCCTTCTAATATATGAATCAAAGTTTGGACTTTAGGGGGCTCTATAGGTACTTGTGAAGAAGTTTGGCCTACTTAATTTCGAAGTGTGATAGGAGATTTAGTGGTTGTTTCAATAGCTTCAGAGCTAGGGTTAGGGGACTTTGAATGTGATCTTGAAGTTGGTGGTGATTTTTAGGGAGATTGACTCTTAGAATAATGTCTTAATTTGTGGTTTGACCTCATTTCCATTCATAGTCTAAGGTGCTCCTTCTAGCGCTAAAAATGTTGAAGGCTCGAAATGTCTGCCTCAACATCATGGAAAACCGCCCAGTTTGGACCTTAGAGCAAATAGTATTTTCGTTAGGGATGGTGGCTCCAACTAGAATTTGTGAGACCAGTTTCCCTTGGTATAAAATAATAAAATGGGTGAAGTATATAGATGTGAGACTTATGATGTAGTTTAAATGAGAATAAAAAGTATTTAAACTAACTATTTATATATATATCTATCTATCTCGTGAAAGCTTATCTATAAATGTGATTTAAAAAGATTTCACATACAACATGACAATATAGATTAAGTTAATACGAGGTTAAAGAAAATTGTGATAACTAATTTAATTAAATAGTTAATTAAATTAGTTGATGAAATCATTACACAAATATGATATTGTTGTTCATGCATATAACATATGATTCCAATCACACATATCAATAGTGAAATGTGTATGACTTCTTATAACACATATATGATAAACATAATCAAAAAACCATTTTACTCTTAAGAAAAGGAAAAATAAATAGATAATAATACCCTATATATTGTAACTCTACTCCTTAGAAAAAAGTATTTGTTCAAATTTCTATTAAGATAACTTGAGTTACAGTAGCGTAAACAAAAGTTTTCTCTCCAAAAATCTGAACCGCATTTTCATTAAAATAACATTAAAATGAGGGGGATTTATAGCTTTCAAAAAATATAGAAATATAGCAAAGAAAAATAAAAGCATGAAGTGATTTTAACAAACAACGCTTAAAATAAAACCATAAGAGAATTTTAGACTTTGTTGTAACAAACCAGCTAACATTGTGAAGAAGACTACCCTCCCATACGTTGTTGCAAATCATAGATATCTATAATAGGCTTCAATTCAAGTGGATACCGTGGTTGAATCCACATCTGACTCATAAATATAGCATCCCTGAGTGATGGAATCATGTGAGTGTTTGTGTTAGACAAGAATCTAAGAATTAGACATTGGTTGTGAGGTTTGACTAAGAAATGCCAATGGCATTCAAAGTCAATCTTGGACAACTTTTCAATATTTTTGGCCTTTTTCTTGGACAATTCCTGCACATCTTGATTAACAATTTGATATTAAGTAGAGTTCCCTTGGGGCAGTCTGAAATAATATTAGCCTGAAATAAATTATCCCTTCAGCACTAAGCTTCCATGTTATGTAGCCTGCAATTTTCTTCTCAATATCATCAAAATATGTCCTCAGATCGGATAATTGGTATACAAATGTATTGGCTGTTTGAAAAAAATCATCAATGATAGCTAATTTCTAGTAGAAAATAACTTGCTATTGAGCAAGGAGAGTATTCAATTCTCCTTGTTTCCTTTTAAACTCTATCAATTTCAATCCTCTATTGTAATTATTGAATCTAGTCATCTCACACCTTTATATCAGAGTCATGTTGAACTTTAAGAGAATTAAAATTACTTTGGAGTTCAACATGTTGTTCTTAACATTGATTGGAAATAATTTTCTCTTCATTCACCAGACCTTGTTCAAAATGCATAGTCCTTTCCTCTTTATCTTTCAAAAGTTGTTGTATCTTGGTGGCTTTGTCCATAGCTGCAGAAGCACAAGCTCCTGTGAACTGAGTAAGTCTTCTGAGTTCCTCCACAGGAGTGAACTATGAACCTTTCCATAGTACTTCAAAAGAAGGATTTCTCGGGACTAAGGTCAGGGATTAGTCAATATTCCTTTTCTTTCTTTGTGTTTTCACCACAGTCATATGCTAGGGATATATAATATGTTAAGAGGATGAATCTCTTTGACTCTTAAATCGACCTTAGAGGTTGGAAATGCTGGTATAATTTAAATATCTTCAACCTCTAAAGGTTGATGTGTAGTCCCTATTGTAATGGGAGTCTTCTCAAAAGTTTCAGGAATGTCTAAGACTTTTTCTTGTGAGGTACTCTTTGAAACCTTAGGTTTATTTCCCTTCAAGACCTCGCTATATTGTTCCCATATTTCCTCAAGTTTAGAACTTGGAAACTATCCCTCAATCTGAGGGGAAGAAAATCTTGTGTATCCTTTGGGATAGGGATATCAATAACCTTTGTAGAGTAAATCTATATGACCTTCTCTTGAGTTGTGCTTTCCTGCAAAAGTTTTCATGAATCCAAGGTTAAACGTGATAGCCTCGTTTCCCTGTATTAGGAAAAACGATTGATTTCCTCTAGAGTTATTTGCTCTGAAATATGTTTGGTCAATATTCAATGGGTGGTAGCTTTTTCAAAGACATCATCAAACTAATCAGGCTCATGAGAGAATTTCCTTACACTTGATTAAGCGATATCCTTTTTAGCAGTTCCATAAGGATCATATTGCCTATTAGGAATAGTAGGAAACCTCAACTCTCAAATAGAGTTTACTTCAATGGTTGCAAGTTTGAAATTATCTAATTTAAACATACAACAATGAAAAGGAAAGGTAGGCTAAACTTTGTTATTGGATTCCTTTAAGTATTTTAGAAATTCGATTACCCACAGTTTGGTAGGTTATTTCACAAGAAAGTAGTTTGTGAGGTACATATAGGGGAAAAACATGTGGATTAGCTAGACTACCAAAGACCCAAACGTAGGTAAACAATGCTTAACCAAACCAATCCCCAACCCTGAGCAAGTCTTCTTCTACTTTTGGGGAAATCCTAGGGGTTGTCTTATTAAAAAGAATATGATGAATAAGCAGCATGACACCCTAGAAGATTTTATAGAAATGGGGTTGGTACTAAGAATCACAAAGGATATTATGATATCGATGAATATGAGTTGGATCCTCTAAAGTCCATTTCCATCCCATGGAGGAAAAATCCATACTGAAGCATAGAGAGTCCATAACATAAGCACTCATATAAAAAGGAGGAATTTTATTATCTAAAAATGTATGTTTTCTTCTAAAATTTAAAATGTGAGTGGCTAAGTTATCAGATAAGATATTTCCCTAGTCTAGTATAAACCCTTTTGAAGTATCATCAATCGTCAAAGTCCATTGATCTAGGAATTTTCGAGTATTAGGATAAAAAAATAATCTACATACATGGTAACAATTGTGCAATAAGGTCCTACAAGAGTGTCTACTGAATATATGCCCTTTTCCTCATGCTTGTGCTTATTGGGATCTATTCTCCAATCCTTGATGGGTTCTGATGCATGACCAATGTTGCTCATAAATTTATCCACGAACTGTTTGTCGTATTTATACTGTGGAGGTGGAAAATGGTACATTATGCTAAAATCGCTGACAATGAAAGAGCCAATTATTGTGTCATTCTTTGTCATGAATTTTTTGTTTGCAATTTTCATGTGCTCCACAACCCATTGAATCATATCTGTATAAGGAAGGAGCTTGGGCCATGCAACAATTCTATGTAAAAATGAGTTTGCGACATCATTGTAGGTGGTATTGGAAACCATAGAAGAATCATTAGCTGTAACCATTCATTAAGTAACCCTTGGTCCCTCTTCTTCAAATAACTAAAAGATGGATTCCCATGAGGTACTACGGACATCTAAAGAACAAACTGTATCTGAAAAAGAGCCCTGGTGTGTCGATATTTTCAGCTGGTGGAGTAGTCAGGTTTTGTTGGGCAACTGATTTCTTTTTTTCTTTAGTTACCCTAGACATATCCTATGAATTGCGTTTGTCGGGACTAACTTACAATAGAAAATTCAAAAATATGTGATAATTCTTATAGGGCAAATCATGATAATATTAATTTGCAACGAATAAATTTGTTTATAACTTCGAAAACCATAAATTTGTCACTATAGGAAATTAAATGAAAAACGTGGATTCATGTGGGCAATGAATAGATCATCATATCGGAGAAATTTTATCAAAGAAATCCCATCATTGCACTCTAAAAGTTATGATATACGAGGCTTCTGATATGTGCTGTTTAAAAATATAACATCTATAATTATAGTCGTGGAGATATACCAAAGGTTTTATATCGACTCCATGGAATACTAGGGATTTTAAGGGTGACATCCGATACGTAAAGTCCTGATATGAGCAGAGACCAGAATACTGAAGGATTGAGATATCAGAGGGAAAGAGTGTCGGCGTGTGAGACATTAGAACCTTATGATATCAAGAGCTCTTGAAATAGCAGAAGAGTCAAATATCGGAGATATCGGATATCAGAGGTTTTGAAGTATCATAGTTTTTGAGATGGCGCTTTGTGGAAAGTTACGATATTCAGGAGTTTCGGTATGCCATGCGACAATGTTGTGGGGCCGATGTTTCTTTAAAGTATTCAATACAAAATTAAGCGCCCACTTTATGTTTATATATCGAGAAATTTCGAGTGGATAATGCTTTATCATAACTTTCCTATAATGAATGTTACGATATTTGAATGATCCGATATAACTTCCCCTATAATGCATTATTTTGAACAACAAAATACCTACCGGGTTTTAATAACATTTGTTTAGTTTGAATCTTTCGATTATCTAATTTCCAATATATGAAACGTTTGTGAAAGAAAATTATTTATAAGAAATAAAAAATTTCCTTATCATTATTAGAACTAAAAAATCTAAAAAACCTTATAAAAGTTCAAAAAGATCTCCATTATTAGTCCCTGCCATCTGGCGATGGCCAGGGACTATAGCAATCGAAATGTTGTTTTTAGCATTAAATTAAGCTGCTTATCATCCCGAATAAGTAGCTACTATGACGAATAACCAAACTTTTTGAACAACAATCCATTTGATCGTCTTATTTAGCCTCTTCCCGAGGTGGGGAGGCTAAAAACATACGGTTATATCATATTTGCGCTTCACATTTAGAAATTTAAAAATTCAGCTTGCAACTAATACTAGCATTAAATCAAAAAATCAATTGTCAATCATAGTCTATTTCTTTAGTATACTAGAGAACAAGCATCTTATAATAGATAACCATCACTGTTGTCTCTACATGTACAGCTGCCACGGCTTCGTCGACAACTGCTATGGCTTCGACAACTGCTATGGCTTTTTCCAAGTGTCTTGATCCATTGAAGTTCTAACCTTTAGAAAACTGGATAAATTCATTCTAAAAACCTTGCCAAAGCATGCAATGGTAGGAGTGGGAGCAATAGAGGAGTGGCAGAAATGGAGAGAGCACTGGTTCCTATACCACATTTTGGAGAATGAAGTTGTGTGGCTCCTTTCATCTGCACCTGCACCATAGAGGACAAGGTATACCACGTTTTGGAGAATGAAGTTGTACGACTCCTTCCATCTGCACCTGCACCAAATAAGACAAGGTAAGCAAGGTAAACTAGAACCAATGGCATAGTAGTTGTTGGCATAATAGTTAGTTAAGCAGTAGGTTCAAGGAATTTGAGAGTTGTTGAATCTGGAGAGCAAACAAACCTTAGTCCATTCTTGAGATGCATGCTATGGTGTTTTATCACTATTTCTTACTAACTATATGGGGGCTAGCTATCTAGTGATTCTATGCGTAGGCTAGCTACCTAGTGATTCTATGCAGGCGCACATCCTTAATTGTTTTTTGAACGCAAGCTGAAATAATTGTTTAAATAATGCCTCTTGTTTTGCACATATTAAAAAAAAGAATATTAGGAGAAAATTGTACCTTTTGTACCTTTCTCTTCCAATTGGATTTGGAATTGCACCTTCTTGTTTTTCCTCTGTAATCCCTCGTCAATGTTAAGGTGGCCTGCGGTCTGCGTGATCTCGGTTTTGCAAGAAAAGCCTTGCCCCTGGGGTGCTTGTCTAGGTGACCAAAAACTGCAAATACTGTGATGTTGCTAACATTGTGCTCTGCTTTTCCCTTTCTTACCCTCTGCTTGCTAAGTTGAAACATTCTCAATGAGACGTTCCTCCAGTTACATGTATTATCTCAGACGGGGTTGTCTCCTTTCCACAGAAAACTGCGAGCAAGCTCAGAGTTTCGAGAGTATTCTTCTCGACTTCCAGTGCTTGCAGTTTCTGCCCTTTCTGCGTTTTAGTTTTGGCAGAAAATGGAGTATATGCAATAGTTTGATACAATCCAAGTGCGATATTCTTCCTTTTGTGCAATCCAAGTGCGGTATTCTTCCTTTGGCAGTTCTCTGAACTGTTGAGAGAATTTAAGTAGGATAACGGCAATAATTACTATGCTCACAAGCCCAGACAACACGAATAGTCTCCCTTCCATGCGTCTCCTTGTAGAAGATGCAACAGCTAGAATCCTGACCTGACTCACCGCATAAATATTTTATAACTTGTATATGCCATATGAATGGTTAGCATGACCTCCCTCTAGCTGCGAATTGTGTCACTGTAACTAATCAAAACGATGTTTACTTTGTTTCTTTTCCAACTACTGATGGATTTCACTCATACAATGACCGAAGAGCACCATAAACCTGCCCAACTTTGTGGCCTATGACCCTTATCTTTTTGTTCGCACAGCAAATGAAGACCGGCTACAGGAGATGACTAATGCACTTCCGAGAAGGTTTCACCGTGAATGTAAGAAAGAGTGAACCCCTATATATCCATCTTATCTGTAAACACATGACAGGGAAGGACAAGGCATAGCAGCAGGCCAAGACAGCTTTAGTCGCAGAAGTTCAGGCAGATCCAGATTCATAGTAACTGGAAGTTATACACTAGTTACGAATTTAAAAATGAACCTGCATCGACTACACGTTTTATTTATGAGTGCCACCTATCTCATTGTTTTCAATCAGATGTCTGTTGGTTTGTGCTAGTGTGTTCTACCATATCGGTGCGGGTTTTGTATTTTGTGCGTCAACAGAGTGATAGGTGGTGACTTTACTGGCAAGAACCTTATGGTCGTAATGATACTTTTCAGTCCCGTGTCACTTGATGTGAAGCTTCACGTGGTCACCGAGACTGAAACTTCCACCTCACTATCAACGAACACTGCATGGGATAAACGATAATCAGATCGCTTTGTTTGGGATAAATGACAGCCAGATCGCTTTGTTTTTGGGTAATATATTGATTTATTAATGTGTGGGTTGTATATATAATTGTATTTGTTTGACTCAATGAATGGCTACGCTTCTAGAACTTCCACACTAGCCTATTCACTTCGATGGTTCCACTTTATAGCAGCGGGTTTGTTTGGGATAAACAGCAGCCAGATCACTTTGTTTTTGGGTAATATATTGATTTATTAATGTGTGGGTTGTATATATAATTGTATTTGTTCAATTCAATGAATGGCTACACTTCTAGAACTTCCCCACTAGCCTATTCACTTCGACGGTTCCACTTTATTGTAGCGAGTACCAGCATCCTGCAATGTTGGTTATGTGTTTCCATATCCGGGCTTATGCTTTTCCGTATTCCACGGGAAATACTGTAGTTGCACGTGTTGCACTGTTGTTGAAAATACATACATAATTATACATAGTTTCAATACTGAAGTTCAGTTAAGTTGAACCTTATAAATCCAATCATATATGATAAATTAATGATGATGGGAAATGATTTGTTTTGTTTATATACTAAGCACCCTTTCACTATGTTTGTATTTGCAGAATTGGTCTTGAGAAAGCAACTAAAATGAATACCTTCAATTTTTTTACAAATTTGCACGTACGTTTTTTTTTTTTCTCCTTAGTTTTATTTTCTTACATTTCCAAATGCCTTGATCACTGATGCATTTGCCCAGACAGACAGCAAATGGAAAGCCCTGATGCATTTTCCTGGACAGGCAGAAAATGTAAAGTCAAAAGAACTCAACTAGTACAATTTGTTTGTTACTTGTATCAGTTACCCATGAAGGCTACGACTCGCACATTATCAGTTTCCCATGAAAGCTACAACCGGCACATTCACTGAAATTCGATAAACTAGATCTGCGTCACTAAAATTCGATAAACTAGATCTACCACTGGTAAATCTGGAATTTTATCCTAAAAGTGCTTACTAAGCACGGTAGGGACTTGTTGCTTGCAACTCATCTTGTTTGTTATATAGTTAAAAGAAATTCAAATTTGGAATTGTTGAGTACTACAACACCCACATACTATATTTTAAATACATACAAATACTCGATTAAAATTTGTATGTGCGAAAATATAGATAAATGTAAAATTTGTATGTGCGATGCGCGTATATTATTGGTGTTGATCCTTTAAACCATACTTGATATCTTATTGACATAAATTGAATTCAATGAGAAGCACAAACAAGCTATTCCTCATTCCATTTGTGGGCAGTAATCATTCCATATGTTGGCAGTAATCAACAGAGTATAATGTATTACCTAATAGAGTGCAATAATGAAAACGAGAAATAACTAATATCAATGTTATGTGCTGAGTAGACCCTTAAAGAGTTATTTATCCATATGTTTCACTTTTGTATTGTGTGAAAAAATTTCCAACGAACCCAATAATGGTAACCAGAATTTCAAAGGTTCTTTCTAGATAAGGAATAAAATAACGCAACATAGCACTTAAAGGAAACAAGTTATAAATATAACAAAAATATTTTCACTATCTTCCCTAATTGTATCAACAAAAACTCACTACACGCAACCGACCAGGGGTTGCAAACAGCTTTAATACAATATTTACTATTTAATTAGAGAACTAAGAAGTTTATAAATAAATTTACGATGAAATCTTTTCATAAATCCCTAAAGTGAACAATTAGAGAAATAAGGTCAAGGCTATGAGAAGGCAGAGATAATTTTTAGAGGAAATAATCTATTTTAACAAAAGATACGGGTTCTCGTGAGGGATTTTAAAAACCGTAGATCGTAAAGGTTTCCACGCTCAGAAAATGGAACTTGCTGGAAAAAATTGAGACCATTAATTAACGCAAAACAAGTAAGAACCTGTTATTTTTCTACATAACTTCATTCCTTTTATCTCATAGCCAACGTGGTTGCCAGAGCCAATGTGCATACCTCTAAAAGGGGCAACCACAAAGAAATGGTATCCACTTAAATGATGTTATATATATATATACCCTCAGCACCCGATGTTATAAAATAGGATGATATCCAATGTTACAACATATCTATATATATACCCTCAGCACCCAATAGTTAACTGAAAATAGAAGATTCAAACACTTGTCATGGCTTGGGTGTTTGCATAGAGCAATGAGCAAGTTATTGCGAGATTTAAAAACTAACACTATATGAAACTAATTTAGAACCGTTGTAAAATGCATGGTTTTGAACATTACCAAGTTGGTGAGGACATTCTGATCCTTATAAGAAAGGACCTCACCAGATTCAAATTCATAACCTCTATTAACCTAATCAACTCCATTCGTGGCACTTGTAATTCCTATTTGACAACCCTAATGAATAAAAGGACACAAAAAGTGCAACACTGGAAAAGAATAACTCATATCTTTGGGCTTAAGTTTATTGTAGATTTCTCGAATATTTGGGAATTGGATAAACATGGGGTGATCAATTATTTGGGAATCTGACGGATATGGGTGCGGCCAAAAAATTGATCACGGCCATGTTCGTCCAATTCTCAAAAAAATGATCATGCCCATGTCCGTCCAATTCTCTAATATTTATGAAATTTGAAATCAACTTAAAGATGCCCAATTCATATTGATGCCAAAAAAACAATGTGGGGATTTTAAGTGATGAAGGAAAAACCTGAAAGAAAGAATGTTGTACCTCTTTGCCTCACGCGATTCTAGTGTAGTAGGATTCTCTATGTGTTGAACAAGTGTAGGGATGGGTTATAGAGCTCGCCGAAGGGCAAGAGGATGCAACTAAGGACCAGATAATGGTTAGAGGTGTGGTAGTTACCTCAACAAAAAGATTGAGGTGTCTATCATTTGATCTAACCGTAAACCAAATCATCGTTGATCTGTGGACAAATAACCGGATGAGAATCTAGGTAAGGGTTGGCCTATGCGGCATCATTGGCCTAGTTTCCAAAAAAGTATTTGCCAAAAATAATTCCCATTCAAATAACGTAAGAAAACCATCTGTTATCATTGAAGGAGCTGTTGGAATTTAATTCCAACTACAACATAATAACTGCTGATCCGAAATCTGATCTTCTACAGATATTTCAGATTGTTCGATGCCGTAAAGTCTTCTGATATTTTGCACATTGATGAGCATTAAATGCGCAGAATTGAATTCCCCTGCAACCGCCGACTTGTTTTCTTGAGAAAGGCATCACCACTTCTGCATTCATTACGCAGATAAGCGTTACAGGATATTTTGGTTATTTTATTGTTTAAACTCAGATATTTTTCCTATAAATGTAATGAACAACAATTCTATTTTTTAAGAGAGAAGTTTAGTAGAATACAGAGAGTCTCTTCTGTAAACGTACAGCAGTGCTGAACCTGTAATTTTCTGAGATAGTGAAAATTGGTTTCTGGAACTAAAGTGTTCCTGTTGTTATCCCTCTGTCAAGAGGAAGACGAATTTGTATCAGCTTGTTTACTGTTTATGAATACAAGTTGACTGTTTAGCTTGTTTACTATTGCTGTTACACCAAGCGTCAAAATCACGTTGTTATTACACCGTAAGTCTAAAAGTGACTTGACGTCAATTGTTACATGTTGTTGTTACACCAAGCGTCAAAAAGTGACTTGACGTCAACCGTTGCACGTTGCCGTTACACCGTAAGTCAAAAAGTGACTTGACGTCAAAACGCATTGCTGCAACACCAAGATCAGCAACTAACGGAATTACGTTGCTGCAACACCAAGAACAACAACTGACGAAACTGTGTTGCTGTTACACCAGTTTCGCGTTGCTGTAACACCGTATTCCGCAAACATTTTTTTATTATTTCTGCTATGCAATTATCAGTTTTGTTTGTGAATTATCAGAAATTCTAACAGCGTTGCTCCAACACCACACTATGTTGCTGGAACACCATTTCCAGAAAACAATTTTTCTAGTTTTCTGTGCAGAAACAGAGTAAAAACAAAGCATTTTTTTTTGTCTGTCTCTTATGGAATTTAGCAGAAAATTCTAACATGGTATCAGAGCAGGTCTAGGCACTCAGTGAGTCAAAAACAGAGTTTGTTTTTCACTGTAGGAGTTGTAAGAAGGTTATTGAGCAGATTTTTTCCAGCAGAGAAAGTTTTTGCTTGTTTTTAATTATACAGTCAGTATCTCTTCTTTACCTATACAGAGTTAAGATGGCAGATGCTGGAACTGGTTTG